>JAYMSZ010000025.1:0-49033 GCA_036897665.1 Pelargonium citronellum
GTATAGCACTAGAGCCTTTTTGCTTTATGTGGGATATAGAAAATCTGTATTACTTGTCGAGGCGAGTCTGCCCCTTTACAAAAGCCAGTAGTTCTAGGTTTTATTTCATAGTTTAGATTTAAAGTACTTGAAGGGTATTAAGCTAGATATAGTTAACCTTTTTCAAGGGAGTCATATAAAAATTTAAAACAAGTTATTCCCTTTTGTAGGTGGGCTTGTTCGGTATTAGCTATTAGGGAGGTTTCCCTTAGTTTTTGTATTAAATCCATTATTAAGTAATAGCAGGAGTTAATCTAGAGCTTAGTTTTGAGTTTATATGTTTAGTCTGATATTCTGTATACTGGGAAACTTTTTATTATCTCGGGGTCTTAATGCATTAAAGTTTTAAGGGTAGTAATTCCGGAAGTTGTTATGAGAAACCCTTTTATAAAGAAGATATAGGCAAAGTTTCAAGCTTTATTCTTTCCTTAAATAGGGCTTATATAATATCTAAATAAGGTATCCTAAGTAATAATGCTTTTCAGAAGTATAGTAACTCAATAATATTTGAAAGTGTTGCAAAAAGGGAAATACAGAAGTACTCGGTTTTCGATTCCAGAATCTGGGAATTTAGAGAAAGCATTCAAAATGCAGTTTTCTAGGTCTAGAAGTTATCTAACTGTTTTCAAGTAATCTCCTTTTAGATAAATATTTGTTCTCGTGTAAATTTGTTAGTTAGTGATTCTATCTTTTTCTAATAATAAGGTAAGATTTTAAGTTTTAAATAATTACTAGTCAAAAAGGGGGCTCTTTAATAAAATATTGCCAAGATATGGTATTTCCTACTAACCAGAATTCTTTTTAACTTTAGGAAGTCCCTATAAGGAAATTTTTAATAAGATTTTTGCTTTTTTACTTAGTAAGGGAGCCTCCTAATCTAAAGTTTCACGCAAGTGGTAATCCTTTTACTGTAAAGCGATAAACCCTAATCCTAAGTATAACTCTTTAGAAAAATTCTATCATATTTATATAACATATAGTATTCGGGATACCTTTGTCTATTATGAATAAACTAGCTTAGCCTTATGGTAAACATAAAATATTCTACGAGAAGGCAAAATTAGGTAATGGGGCCCCTTTTCTCGAGACAGAAATCCCTTCCTGACTTTCCGTTAACACAATCGTAATTCGACACGTCGTAGGTTCGAATCCTATCTCAGTGTCTAGAATCAACCAATTTCTTATTAGTAAATGCTTTATTTTTGTAAGAGCTTGACCCCGATCTCACAAGAACTCCTAATCTATATATCAGTGACTTGTATTTACTCACTTTCTTTGGCTTTTAGTGTAGTTACTGTAGCTTCCTATTTGTGCTTAATAAAAGTCTTCCAAATTAGCCACTCTATTGGTATTTAAGTCACAGTCAAAGGTGTATATAGGAACTTCCTGTCATTATCTTTATGTTAACCTATTCCTTACATTTTGTACAGAAGAGAAAAGTTCTCTCGATGTTTAGTGCCTAAAAAGAGAAGAGGTTCAGTCTATATATATATATATTCTAGTTTTCTACCTTATATCTTGAGTCTAGCGTTTTGCGCTATTACTCGTGAACCTAAAACTCTGTTGTACAATTGAACAGGTATTCCTGGGCTTCCACTTAATCTGTTATATACCCTATCACTAGGTTCTTAAAAGATTAAAAAAACTGGGATTCTCTACAACTTTACCAAAGGACATTCTTGAAAAAGAAAAGCATCCTTAGTACTCAATCTTTTTTTCTTTTTTCTGTTCCTGAAACTTGCTAAGAGCATCTCCGGGCTATGCCACAAGCTTTTTTGTGTATCTTATCCTTAAAAGGAGCCGGCATAAAGTAAGTATTCCTCGTAGTATTTACTAGAATGAGAACTCCTTGTATGTTAAAGAACTCGATGGTTGTTAGGCTAATATACCTTGGGTGATTTTTGTTCTATTTGTCTTGTTGAATATGCATAAAACCTTTTCTAGGGTAGTTGCTTTGCAATTTTATTAGTTTTAGTTATTTAAGAAGCACATCACTTTGAATAAGCTGTATATGTTGTTTAATTATTCAAAATAATAATTTTATTTCCTTAGGTTGTTTTTGTTAATATAAGCACGGGGGAAGTCCAATCTTGTGATTATTTCATATTGAGTTGCTCCACATATCGCTAAACGACGAGTACTTACTATAATTTTTATTGTTTGGTAAGGTTAAATCTAATATTCTAAATCTTTATGTCAAAACAAAACTGAATCCCTCTTAGTCTTAGAAAGTAAAAGCAATCAAACCCTTTAAACTTTAATAAAAAGCTATCCTAATATAGCTTTGTGATCATCTATTCTCTTTAACCTAGCCTAAGCCTTTTAGTAGAAAAACTCTTATACCTTGTATTCCTGTATTGGACACATAAAAAGAAAGTACCAGATTATGGTTTAATCAACAAATGGATTCCAAGTATAGCTTGTAAAGTTGCATAAAGCATTCGGGATTAAATGAAACCTATTATGTGTTTCGTAGCGGGTCCCCTAGCGTACACTTACCGAAAAGTTATTAAATAAGAGTCTTAACTAAACTAATGAGGCTCGGGTATTAAAGTAAGAAGTTTTTTTTATTAATGAAACAGGGTTAAAATTCAGTGAATTCGGGTTCGGGGCTCGGTTCCTCTATTAATAAGTAAATGGACCCCTATAGTATAAAACCACAAACTACTTTCAGTTTTTTCAGTTTTAGTGAGGAGACTTTATAACTGGTAATTAATTCTTAAAATACGGATTCGCTAAGAGAAAAATTTCTTATATAAAAATCAAGGATTTCCTGCTTAAATCTCGAAGAAAAAGTACATCTAAACACAAGATTAATTTCGAATTCTTATTATAAATGAAAAAAGAACCGTTCTTAACTTAGTTAGTTAAAGCATCCCTGGGATTCTCTCTCTTATTTCTACGAGTACGCAGCAGAGACCCACTACTTCTAACTGGAGGTAAACGCCAAAAGTTTAGGGGTAAGCTTTCCATAATATAAAAACAGCTCTTGTCTTGGGCGGTTAATAACCCTACATTTATGACCCTTATGCCCTGTCTGCGCTATAAAGTTAAAGGGTTTAGTTATACAAGGACTCACTGTTTAATAGAAAAGGCCCCTATTATCTTAAAGCAAACCCCTCTTAATAATTACTAATGCTTTTTCTGAAAGTAACTAGTAAGTCAATCTTTATCTTTTCTAAGCCTAGCTAGAATTTATTTTAAAACGAGTCCAATTCTTTAATTTACGAGCTCCAAATGAGCTTCTATCTTAAGCAGTAACCAAAAATCCAAATTTATTTTGTATGTAATTTTAGTTTTATAAGCTCGGCAAAAGGGGTCCATATTTTTGGGGATAGTCTACTTTGTAACTCTACTAGTTTTGCTCTTAGGTAAAAAAAGGCCTATGCTAAAAGGGCTCCTATATGTGTTTATACATTCAGTGACTCAAACGAATCTTTTAGTATTATAACTTAAAGTAATTTGTTCTAACCATGGACCTATGTTTGCTCACTTTAAAAGCTTAATTAGCTAAGGAAAAGGCAATATATTAGATACTTTTTTCGAAAGATAAGGAAAGGGGTTTTACATTATACAGGAAAATCTATTCAGAAATACTTGAATAGAAAAGGACTCGTAATAGATAAAATAAAGCACAGACTTTCAAATCAATGCAAATTAAGTATTAAAGGAAAGTTATTACATTCGATTATGTTAACAGTTTGTACTAAGACCGGGGGAATCTTACCTGTTCCTATTAATAAATTTTCTGTACTTTAAACAGAGTAATATATTATGAGATATACTAGATTTCCCTTTATAGCTAGTTATATTAAAAAAAGCTATAACAGAATTATATGACAAGCAAGCTACTGGAGAAAACTTTTCTTAAAGACTTAATACTACTAAATTATTCCAATAAGATAAGAGAAGTATAACTAACAACCAAGGAGCCCCTTATCTGGCTGTATGTAAGTAGCTCCTATTGAACTTGCTTGGAGAAACTAAAATAAGGAGGGGCCCTAACAAGAAAACCTTTTTTGCTTGGTGCTCCGTAGGTGTAATCCTTATATACTCCTTGTATAAGTGATCTTTGAGTACTTTACCAACTCCAACTGAGTTATATTTTGTTAAAAAGCATCCTTTGACTAAGTGTCTCCACTTATATGCAAATTTGCTAAAACCAAGAGAAGTCTTTATATGTATATATACTTTATGAGTAAAACTTGTATACTAGCTTCCCATTATATCCCTGACAAAATAGATTTAAGTTTGATCTGGTGGCTACCCGTTTTTCTTAACTACCTTCAAAAGGCAAATCCCTAATATACTGCTGAAAAAGAGGAGAATTCAGAAAAGCCCTTTTAATAAACCCGAATAATAAAGCAGCTCTTCTTAGAAATGTGTATATCTATATTATACTAAGAGGCCTTACTATCCTCTTGAGTTTTTGCAAATAGACCCGAAATCAAAGGTATAATAAGTTATCCAGACATTTACTCAGGGATTTCTCCAAGATACAGAGAAAAAAACTTAGTCCAAAAACTACTAGAAGTTTCATTTTTATAATTGGGCTTCAAATAAGCTAAATTTTAGTTGGTTTGTTTCTATTAGTTTTAAGTATAATTCTGAGATTAAAAATTTACTGGGTATTGCAGGGCTGCTGTATCTGTGAGGAATAATCCAGAGTAGGGCTTTAGCCTGGGGATTTTTTGAGTTGTAATATGGGCCCAAACCCGGGTAAGGATTTCCGGATTTCTATATAAATAAGGGGTTATGCACGGAAAAGTTGCTTACAAAATTCAGAGAGTTGTGCATTACCCGACACGGGTTAAGTTTCAGCTCATAAAAAAGGCGGGGGTAGTAGGATTTTTCGTTCAGCAGAAACTCAGAGTTGTAACTAGTTAAGATAGTAAGGTGCTTTTTTAAAATTTTTTTAGGGGTTTAGAAGAGGGGGTGCTTGATACGGTTCAACAAGAGATCCTTCCAGAGACTCCTTATTAAGCCCTGTTTCAGTTTAAACTTCCACCATAAGTAGGCAGTTTTTTTGCAAAGTATGAGATATAGATTCTAGAATTTCCGTAAATAAATAAGATATATTCAGAATAAAAGGGAGCCCTACTTCAGGATACTTTTGAAATACTTAATTATCAGTAGAATTCTCTCCTAATCATTAAGCCTAAACTTCAAAACGAGTAACAAAGTGTCAGTTTCCGGAATTCCCAGTTTTTAAGGGTCCGTTGGTTAGTACTTGTTCTTATACGTATACAATAGAGGACTATATAGGATAAAGTGAGTCTTAAAACCCCCTAGGAGTTTACCCCGTTAGGAACTCGATTTAGCCAAGATTCAGGTCAGTCTTTTGAGGAGATACACTGTAAAAAAGGATATAACAAATTGAAAATGGATCCCGGGGAATACTATCATTTATTACTTATTTGGATTTAGTTATTTACCGGCATTTATAAATTTTCTAGAGTTGCAAGCAGTTCAATAAATATATTAGTGCAGTCTATACAAGAAAAGGGGCCTCTATTTTTTTATTTTGTAAAACTAAGACTTATTTTTAAGGTAGGCTAAAGCTTGTCAATACAAAAATCGGGTGTCAGAATTTCTTTTTTCAAGGAGCTTTATAATGATTCCAAAGATGAGATGCATAAACCCTGTAATTGCCACTTGCTCAATTCACAAAAGAGTTGAGACCTTTTTCGAAAAACTAGTAATCTGAGTTAGGAAATAAGGGAGAACTTTTTTCCAATTTCGTGTTATTATTAAATAAACTTATTTTTTTATTGGCAGGCTATATTTTATTATAAGTAGCAAGAAGATAGTAGTGCATGACTTCTAGGATCCCCCTCTATATAGATAGCGCTTTGGTTTGATAAGCAACACTTAAGAGTTTAATTAAAGACAATAAAATGATGCGAATAACTGCCCAATTCCTATTAAGGCCGGATTTCGACATGCTATACGGATCCCTGTTAAGAATATAAGATTGCAATCGAACTCAAGTCTCCTTTACCTATTGTAAAGTTATACTCTTTCTAAAATACTAAACTCAAATACTAACTTTTAGACCCCTAGCTGTGTTTAGTTTTCCTTGTACTTGTAAATAGAGTGGATACATAATCGGGCGCAGTGGTGCTTTTTTGGTATATAGGAAAAAACCGATAATAGATAAATACCAAAGTTTGTATCTCAATAAGCTTGTTTTTCAGTAGAACCCCTGGATTTCTGTGGAAAGACTCGTGGTTTATTTCTTTGTAAATAAAATACACAATTGCAGTAGAAATATAATAGAACTGAAATCCCTTGAATTAAGGAATACCGAAACTGGGGTTTGCTCATTAGGGTGTCTTCCTCTAAATAAGTCTTGTACAAAGGAAACTTAACTTTTTGCTTTTTATACAAAATCCTATTAGACTTTCTGCGAAATTGACCCTTTACTTACTGCCTATACCCGAAATACTGTTTCCAAATTAAATCCATATGTAAACAAAAAGACTTTTCGTTCTGCTTTTAATACTTAATTCTTAAATAGAATTCTCTTTATCAAAATTACTGCAGCAACTTCTTTTATTAGGATGATTAGGGGCTTGGTATCTCTTTTTGCTGGATCGGATAGTAGGGATGTGGGAAAATACGCCAGATAGATGAATCTAAAGATACACCCCTTATTGCATAGAAATCCTTAAATTGCCCTTTTTTATTATTGAATCCCCCGTGGAAGTTTATTTTCCTCTAATAAAGTGACTAAAATACCTCGCTTTTTTCATTTTTATTTGTAAGAAAAGAGAAAGGGTAAAAACAAATGATGGGAGTCGTTTGTGATGATGTATCCTGATTAGAGCCTGTGGGTATTTGTAAATAACTCTTGGTTTTTGGTTGAATATGCTTTACATTAAAGTGCTAGAGCCTGCAGGTCTAGCAAAAAAGACTTTGCTTTTGACTCGGAAAAACTACTCTGAGAGGCCCCTGTAAGTAATTTAAAAAGAGTGGGACTTCCTGATTTTGGATATACAAAAAATCTGAACAGGCAAAAATCTGACACAAGCTAGTCTAGACAACGTAACCTCAGGGCTTCCTATAATAGCGGTCTTTAAAGCATTCAAAGTCCCGGGCCTTTTGGAAGTGTGTAAGTGAAATATAAATTTGCGGGGTATACCCAGCGGCAGCACCTCTATAACCAGTAATCCTAAAACTACCAAGTTTATATAAAAATCCTTTATTAGGGCACCCTGTATTTTAAGTAACTTTTTCTTAAATATGATATATATGGGAACTTTTGACTCTTTCAGGTATACCTATAGCCTAATTTCAAGGAAATAGAGCACTCTTGAAGTAGGAGAACTCTAGGCTTATGTTATTTACGCCTTTTTGGTCTAATTAGTAGTAAGAGGAGCGGGATAAGGACAAGAGTTACAAAGTATAATAAAGTAGCTTTCATTTCGGGAATGCCGCAAGAAAATCTCCTCATGGGTATAAACTTCTTTTTACTAGAAAAGTAAAACCTATAGGAATAGTAAGACTCAGTTTTTAATTTGGTTAAATCTTAGTCTTAACTTATCAAAAAATATAACATCAACTGCCTATCTCTATTGTCGATAATTTTCCACATTGCATATCCCAAAAGAATCCATAAAAAGACGAATCCTGTAACAGGGCTGGTTATAGCAAGGGGCAGTTTTTTCACTGACAATTATTACCAACCTAAAGTATAAACTTTTATAACTTAATAGCACGAAATTTGACATAAAAAGTAGCTTGCCTCTTTATATTTGGGATTTTAGTAATACAGGGTTAAAATATTATAGGACTATATGCTTTTATGAAAAGGGGTCCTCCAAAAGAGTGAAGTAAAGCTAAAGGAATCCCCTAGTTATACAAATATAGGAAAACTCCTTATAGTAAACTTCTGATATATACGAAGAACCCGGGAATTCTTAATAATGGAATGCCCTAAAAAAGAAATATACTTAAATAGGTCCAGATTTATACCTTCAACGTGAATATAACACGCTTAATTGTATTTCTAAAGTTTATCCAGAATTATTTCTAAAATTGGGGATACAGTACTGCTTTAAGGTAGGACAGCGACTTCATAAAAGTAATCCGCAGAGTTCCTTCCGCATACGCATAAGCCTGCGTTCGCGTAGTTATTCTATACTTAATTTTACTTTTTGAGGACAAGTGAGTAAAAACAAATAAAACTTCAAAAAAAATGCTTACGAAGTCTGAATTATAAAAGCAAACTTACCTAGAATATAGAATTAAGGGTTTCCCGAACAGTACAAAAAGAATTTAGTTTTTTTACCTTCGAACGAAATAACGAGTAAGGAAGATTTTTATCTAGGACCCTCTCCACAATAGTACACTTCGAAAGGGTTTTGGTGTTTATACTATTGGAGTTCGGTTAAGGGTTAGTTTTCTACCGATATGTATTTTACCTAAGTCATTCCGAGAAAGGGAGTTAGAACTTTTTATTACTTTGTTTGTACTCTCAAAATTACAATCGGTTGTAAAATAATAATTTTATAGACATAAAGAAAACAGGGTCTCTTTAGAAAAATATTGTTTGGGAATCTCTGTGGTTAAGGCTTAATAACCAAAAGAATTCGATACACCCCTTCTACCGAATCAAGGCAATAAAGTATTTTTAACATATGCTATAACTGTTTTGGTCCTCCTGCTCTCAAAAGGAAAGGTCCCAGTAGAATTGAAATTTCCCAACTAGCTAGACTAGATTTGGAGCATCTGTATAAGCGCGTGTTCCCCACCTTCGAGAGGAATACTAATTCGAAATTAGAAGTAAAGAACTTTTATCTTTTTTGTTATAAAGGAACAAAAGGGGCATTTTCTTAATTTATATTTGTAATTTTCTGTTAACGTAACACAGCTATAAGCCGAACTTCCAAGGAAATTCTGAGCCTAAGAAGTTTGAAATAACGGATTTTCGGGCATTGTGAATACCTATAAAATTGGATTTATACCCCATGACCTTATCGGTGTTCCTTAATATTTGTATATACCCCTCGGAATCCCTAACTTAAAGGTAGACGCTTAACTACAGTAGATACCTAAAAAAGAAATTGCGAGAAGGTTGGAAGGCTCTGGTCTTGCTTGCAAAGAAAGCTTCTTTTTTTATCAATCTAGGCGCTGAAAAGTGTTTCGTTTAATTGTTATTCCTATAACTGTTTAGAGGAATTCTAATGAGTTCTTTTTAGAAAGAATTTCTATGTTCTATTTCTCGGCAGAATACACTTTCTTCTTGACTGTATTGCTGTAGGTTGTATACTGATTCCCTTGCTATTAGGAAGAATTAATAAGTTTCCTACGGTTAATATATTATCTATTCCTAAGAAGAATGAATACACTTGCTTTAGCAAACAACAGAATACACCTTCTTAATACTGGAGTATTAGCTACAGAGAGGATTTAGAGTTGGGTTTGGTCCTAAGAGGAATACATTATATAAGATGCAATCTTTCTCTTGTGTGTTTCCTTCTTATCTTAATTGACCTTCCTTCGACAGCAGATACACCTACAAACAACTGTGACATAAGAATACAAGCTGCACTTGACAAGGACTTGCCCTCCATCAGCTACACAAGCAAGAGCCAAGAACAACAGTATCCATTAGCTACACTGACTTGGCTTGCCTTGGGAGTATTAGGTACACCTGCTTACAAGAACAGAGGATTATTAGTTTGCAGGGTCCTAAGAATACAAGCAGCACTTCCTTGGCCTGCTAAGTCATTACCGTCTTACAAGTACCGGCTTACAAGAACAAATACAAAAGAAGGGATTCTCTATATTATGTATTCTATCCCCTCCTAACAAAGACAAGAACTTCACTGGCTTACACTGGCTTTGAGTTTTTTCGCTACACTTACTGTACTACTTGTATTGATACCTGCACTTGTCTTAGCTGTCTTATTTGTATTCGTATTCCTATCTACTGTATTACTATTCTTATGTATTGTACGAGTTATATAGTTATAGAATGCTTATGTATTAGGGTAATAGATATAGAAATTAGAGTCTTATTAGTTCTATTAGTTTAAGGGCTGTAGGATTTACCTCAGTTTCTTCGGTCAAGATAACTTGCCTCTTTTGCTTTCGATCTTGTAGGCGAATGAACTTTTGGCTTATATATAAAACATAAAATTCCCATTAAAATACCTAGGGAAAAGCCTCTTTTCTCATGTTTTAAGCAGTCTAGATAATACGGTATTATTCTATTGTATTCCATTATTTGGTTTATCTGTAATTTTTAATTGAATAAGGGGGTAAAAGAGCTTTCTTTATTTTAGTTTTCTAGATAGCACAGTGAAAAGACTTAGTTTGACTGGAAACTCAAGGGTTAAATAAATTGTAGCAAGTCTAAAAAAATGGGGAATTCTACAAAACAGGTATTTTTCCTAGGGGAGTTGGCTTAGCTAGAATTGAAAGGAATTTAGACATAACCCCTTCAGAAAGCGAAGAGCAAATAAGTTAAGGAACGAAATCCTTAGCCTTAGGTATTAGACATGGGGAGAGTAAAGGACTCATTTTGGTATCTGAGGACTTGGTTAAAAAGAGGAAAGCCGCGCGCTGAGTCTTCTTTTTTGTGCTTCTCTGTAGGTTAAAAAACATACGAAATATTGACTCTAAAAGCCTTGAATGTACAAACTCCTTCCTAAAAGGGGTAGTGATAAATGAAAGCTTATAGAGTAAGTAACTTTGGCATTGTTCTCATTAAATTAAGATGTATTCCTTTGTTTCCAGGTTTCCTTTTTCGAATTAAAGTAGAGGTTGTTTTCTTCCCGATCCGGTTAATAACGAAGAAACGAGGAATTATTAAAAGGGTATTCAGCTGCAGATCTATAAATAGGGATATAAAGTAAGGCGGGAACTCTGCCTTTATGTATTTGACCTCACTTCTATCTTACAAAAAACCATTAGACTAAACTAAATTATTTTTTAGTAAAACTCATAAGTCCTTTCAAAATAAGAGGAATAAGGTCCTTAGTTTTTTAGTCCTAGAGATTTTAAGTTTTTCTCGTCTAATGCTAGGTTTGAGTGGATACAATAGGGTTCCCTTATATTTATCGGAATTTAGGGGTTTTCTAATCTCGGATATTGCAAAGGAAAGGTTTCGAGTCTTATAAAGTCTAATATAAACCCCGTGAAGCTTTTTAAACTTAGCGCTAAAGCTGGGGCAATCTTTTACCTAGTTTTATTGGAGTTAGTATTAGAGTAACAGAGATAGCTAATTACTGGAAACTTATACTAATAGAGTAGACTGCGTAACTAGAGCTTAGAAAGAGGATAGTGACTAGGACTTCGCTAGAAATAGGATAAGGGAATTCTAGAGTCCAATTGAGACCTAAATTCACTATGCTATGAAAGGATTTCGTATTTAAGTGACGAGTACTGGATCTTATGACTGGGAAAGAAAAATTCTTCTATTAAGGCGAATACTAAGTCCTAAAATCCTTATTGAAGTGTACTATTGAAAAAGTTTATACTTCTAATGGAAACCTAAGGTTGTTAGAGTAATAAAGGTTGTAAGTATATACACTGCAAAAGTTTCGAAAAGGAAATTCTTACTTCTTTAAACTTCTTGTACAAGAACTCCTGCAATTCAACTAGAACTCTCTAGGAAAGGGGACTCGAACTCGTGCATGCCGTTTTATCCTATTTCGATTTACCGTATGTAAACTTGATGAAACTTAGTCCACTATATAGATATCTACCTACTCCATTTCACTTCCGTCTTTCCTGTATTTCAAGGGTATGGATTTTGTCTTTATTTACGTGATTTCAAAACTCTTTAATTCCAAATTTCTTGAGGAGGGTCCAGCTCGCACAAATGTTAGCAATGTGTTTCTCCTAAGAGCTTTTTAGTTTGACTAATTCCAATAGGGCAGACAAAGATCAACAAATGCATGTTTTGGCTTATCCTCCTTCAGTATTTTAAACAGGCGTATTACAAGCAAAAACTCAGCGCTTAGTCTAGTTAGGAAACTGCAGTACACTTAGAAGGTCACTCAACCTAAGCAAATCTATTAAGACCCTTTTTTAAGCCTCCGAAAGGGCCATTCCATAACATAGAAAAAGTCTTCAATTCCTAACTGAAAGTACTAATGCTACTACGTTTTTGATATAAGGGATCTAACAGTACCGAGTAAACTTATATGCTAGAGAACGAAATAAAAGACTTTACCGAAAGTATCCTTTTAGGAATCGGGGCATGATATGGAGAGGGGCAGTATCTACGCTCCGCAAGGATAGGAGAACTTTGAAAAGTGCCCTAAGAAAGAAGAGACAAACAAAAAATAGTATAGTAAAACAAGGTACGGCTTGAGGAGTTATACAATAAGTGAGGTTCTATATAGGTATTTCATTAAGGGTGTCCTTACTTTAATAAGTTGGAACTCTCTTTATGTAATGGGGTGATTCCCCTGCATAGGAGCAATTACGCGAGACTATAATCATAGTAATGGATTGCCCTTTCAGGTACACCTCTTACAAAGTCAAATTTATATACTTTAGACCCTTGTTATTGTTATAATAAACCGACCTAGTAAATAGTAGATATCTGAACTCTATATAAATATTCTGGAAGTATGCAGTCCGCTAAATTGCATATAGTTTAACCATGTTACGTAAGAATCCCCTTAATAAAATCTTGTTGCTTATTCCGGAAATCAAATATAAAATACCGCTTGCTTTACAATTATTCCTATTCTTCTTTTAGTATTGATACACGGTTAATTGACCTATACTTATACTTATAGTACCCGACTATATTCTATAAACTTTATATAAAAGAGAAAACAGAATCCTAACCTTGAAAAACTCAGCTTATAATTACAGTATTCCCAAAAAGGCACTCCTTTTAAATACTTTATATCAGGGAAAGAGTCCTGCCTTTTCTGGATCTATATATAAGAATTACTCTGAAGAGTACTAATAAACTCACTTCGAATACTGCTCTATAGATAAGTAAAGAAAAACCGATAATATATTTTTAATTGTTATCGAGTTTATCTAGCAAGGAAACTGGAGCTTCTAGCTTTAAAAGCTTTACTAGGGTTCTTGACTAGCGTATTCATAAATAAAAGAGAGAGTCTTTGCATTTATCTTAACTAATCTTTTATTAATGGAGGGGTCCCCGGTTTAGCCTCAATACATATTGCGTTCTTTTATACTAACGAAATCTAGACTAAAATTCTAGAGTAAGTTTTTCCTATAAAGAGATTTGAAATTATAGAAAATTACTTGTTAACCGAAAAGAAAATAATATGTAGTAGAAGCTCCCCTTGGATCAAAGTGAAGTTAAGCTCCTCCCTTAGGAGAGTACTGCAGAGATACTAAGAAAGTACAAAAGGGAATTAAAGGTCAAAGGTATGCTGCCTCGCGAAAGGATAAAGAGGCCCCCTCCTAGGAATTTACTAAATTTCAAAAGAATCCATTTAATTGCTTTTTAGCTTTTTAGAAGACGCACCCTGGTGATCGTTTAATTATCTTAGCAGACTAAAAGTCATTGGCATGAAAGAACACAATTAGTTAATAATTTTAAGTGAATGCCCATTGAATAGCTATCGAACAGTTTTTTGAATTTATGTTCCTGAGCCCTCTGTTAACTTAACTAAGGAATTAACCGGACCTTAAATTATAACACGAGTGAGTCAGTATACCTTATATATCAAAAAAAATTTTATGTTTTCAAACTTACACAGGATAGTGATATATTATATATAGTATTAGGGCCTCGCTTGCATATAAGAGTTCCCAAGTATAAAGGTTTTATGGATTATGGGAAATGACTTAAAGGTTTATTCTAAAGTAAATTCCGATGTCAAGTTTTTTGTATAGAGTTTTTTTCGGGTGTGCTGGATACTTGGCAAATTATTTTGTAGGCAAATGTAGTTGTATCTCCGGAATCGAGTACTAAGACTAGTAAACGGGTTTCTAGTTGAAGGGGTAGTCCCTATATTATCACAAAATTACTTGGAAGATTTAGTATCCAAGAATATGCAAATTTTTTGATGTAAGCAGGGTCTCAAACAGAGCCATTCCTTTGAAAAGGTATCCTGCGTACCGCCCTCCCTTAGTTTTTTAATTAGGGCAGTGCCCCGGAAAAGCTGCTCTAAATGTAATAGTATACTTTTCAAAAACTAGTAATGAATGTATTTAGCTTAAACAAGGATAGTTAGCGCGTGGTAAAGTAGGATACTCAGAACATTCCGGGGTTTATCATAATATGGATAGCCTTTAGAATAGCTTAAGGAAAGGGGTCTGCTTGGTATTCCGTATGTTTAGTTTTTTAAAGTCTTTATTTTTATAAATAACATAAAGTATAAATATATACTAAATTCGATAGTATTTATACCTGAGTTCTATTTGCGTTGACCTTGTTCCATTATATTTTGTAAGAAGATATTAAGAAATATCAGACTGAGTAACTATAGTAAGTAGTGGACACATAATAGGAATACCTTATTAATAAAGCACAAGCTATTTTATATTTTATTTTCTGGTTTTTCTTCTTTATGTGATAAACAAAGTACCGATCGGGAATTATTTAATTGTAATTGGATAACTTCTTGACACGACGGATCTGTCCAAATGGAAATTTCTACAAGGGGATACTTTACTTTATGTTTTTGATTAGAGAATCATTTACCTTCGTCTTCGTTTGCTTTTAGATGTAATTCTATATCCTGTTTTTGGGGCACTTATCTTGTCCCAGATTACTTAGTTGTGGATAAATACTTATAAACCAAGTAGCCACAGAGTAACTCATTTCAAAGTCCTGTGAATTCTTTGCTATAAAATTACTATACTAAGGAGCGCCCTTAAGCATAAAAGAGTATACCCCTAAGGTGATAAATTCCTGATGCATACAATTGACCTAAAATCTTTCTACCTAGAAATCCTTTAGCAATTCCAGAAGAGGAATTGCCTACGAGTCTAAAGGGAATGAGTCCCTACCTATCCTATCTTGTTACACTTAATCTATATAACTGCTACTCTTTCTAAATAGGTATTATTACTAGGCTTAAGCCTAGGTTGGGTCCAGTGGTCAAAAAGAGAACTCTATTAAATAAGTTGGTAAAGCAAGAATTACATAAGGTTAGATAAAGGCCTAATCTTGCCTTACTTAGTTGATAAAATATTTAATTAAATGTCTATTCTTTTAAGAAAGTTTAAAGAGCTTTCTTATTTAAAAGCGATTCTAGGACCTTTTCTGTGCCTTATAACGCACTTTTATACTGTTCAATGTAGATATGTCTTTAGTTTGTTTTTTGAATAAAGTGTGATTAGCCCTCTCTTAAGAGCCCGTCTTTGAGATTAGTTATTCTTAGTGTTGGTTTGTCCTATTTTCTTAGTAAGTTCTTTTGTGACCCTCCTATTTTGCAATCTTCAAGGTATGATACTATATAGCTTCACAGTGACAAGTCATTTTATAATCACCATGTGGGAGGCCCCTCTTTCTCGTTTTTGATAGGTCTATACCCTTTATCCTCTTTATTTCTTGTTTATTTTTAAGTCAGATATAGAAACTCAAGTAGAAAAAAAAAAAGCAGCTTTAGTTAGATGCCAGTTTTTAATTTGAGGGATTCTTAATTTCTAAGAAATAGCCTATAAACTTAAGAGGTTCTCTTTTTAGAACTAGCTATTATGCTAAATATAGGGATTTTTCTTCCTGAGTTTTCTTAGATCTTATACTTATCAAAGACGATAAAGATAGACTAGGCGTACTTTGAAATTAACGTAATAGACTTCTTAAGGCTCATGATTTTTAAAACCTATATCAAATTTCATCAGGCTAGAATTCATACAAACGGAGTACTCATTTTCCATTATTATATAAATATTGCATCACATCTTTGGTCTCCTCAACCTCGAGGAGTAGCTCACCAATTTACTACCACGGAGCAACGGACTCCTTGCTGAATATTGGAGGAATTAGGTTTCATTTTGACAGAGTTTATTCCACAATATACTTTGACCAATGCTCAATTATAGTGTTACGGTTTTTTAAGATTTGTAGCTATAATTCGTTGTAGGATACTTGCCAAAACAGTAACTGTTAGCTACCTAAGCTAAATTATAGAAGAAAAAGGTAAAAGTTAAAGTCTCATTCCTAATTATTACGTGTAGGTATATGAACTTACAAGTCGTCTTGTAAGCTACTCAGTAATGTCAGGATTCTATCGAATAGGGTACCTTTTACTTACTTATATAATTTCTATTTTTTATCAGTTGTAACTGAATCAATCTTTTTTAGGCAGTTGGAATTCTTTATACTTTAGGTCTAATTTTGAAAAAGTAAGAGATTACCTTTGTTTTGCAAATATTACTATATATAAGGTATTTAATCCTACCTAATTTTATCCGAGGCTGTCGTTTAGCTTTAGCAACGTCTTATCAGTTCATTATAATTTCTTAAGCCTAATAGAAACTAGAAGGCCTTAACTTAATATACGGCTAGGGCAATTCTCTTCCCTTATTTTTGTACTATACCCCTCTTATGTTACTAACGAAGTCTTTCAGGGATATATGACGTAGAATGTTAGGCAAATGATATGCTTGTATTACTTTTAGTTATCCAGCCAATGTTAATAAAAAAGAATTCCTTAAATGAAATACGGGGCCCGATAGTTTATAGGTCCTTTTTTCTATTATAGAATCCTCCTTTAAGACTAATTAATAGACATTATCTAAAAATCCCTAAACTCACATAAGATCTTAATCTCGGAGGTATATCCCCTAATTTAGGACAAAGACTGCCGATATCTCTTAGTATGATACATTAGCAAGAAAACACCTCTTTATTTCTTATTTGACCCCTTTTTGGTCAGCTTGATATAATTTAGAGTAAGAGACTAGTACCAATTAGACCCACCAGTAACAACAGGGATGTCTTACTTAATATAAAAGAGTATATTGTATAAGCCTTTAGTAAAGAGTATGGGAAAGAACATGATATGTGTTCCGATCGTGAATCTTCCCTTTTTGAATCGGGGCTCCTTATTCTTTGTATTTGTGTACTTCTAGTTATTTTCTTCAAGGGGAGATTCTGAAACAAGAGTGCTGCCTAAAATTAAGTTACAAAAGCAGAGCCTCAGAGATACTCTTTTTTTGTCGGAAAATGCAGATTAAGTGGGTTGGCCTAGGACTCATTGTTTGGTGCTAATATCTTATTAAAAAACTTAGACCTCTTTCTTAGGTATACCTTACCTTGTAACAAGTTCCTATAAGATACAACCTGCTCTATGCCTTATTAACAGGAACCTTTTAAATGTACATTCTCTTTATCCCACTTCTTGAGAAAGGATTCGATTTATAACAAAAAACCCGGTTTTTAGAAGGGATAACCTCATAAATCTTATTTTATTAATATAATAGAGTAAGAACTGCAGCAAAACTTTGAGATGTAGAATCGTACATGAGAGCTGGTTAAACCTTTTTTAAAGTAATTCTATAATCAATGTCTTGCTTATTTCATAACAAGTTAAAGTGCCCTACTTGTGCTCGCAGTTTCTAAGGTTGCTGTGTCCTCTAACCCAGTAGTAAACAAAAGACTTAAGTAGAGACTCATAGGCTACTTCTTATAAATCTGAGAGTTGTCGAGTTTCTATAAGAAAAACTTCTGTAGGCGGGGATCTTGTGACTCAAGGAAAAACTATGTAATTAGTAAACCAAAAGTGAGAATATCTTTTCTTTTTATACAGCTCTTCGATTTTACTAAAAAAGTGAAAGGATCTAGAGCTCTGTTTTCATTACTAACAATGCGGCTTTCTTGGGTCTAGCAGGACTTGAACCCGCTGCCGTTGGGTCAAAAGCCCCTTGCTCTACCAACCCCAAATTACATCACAAAGGTAAGCTATGATATGTTCGGAAGAAATGGGATTTGAACCCATGATACGCAGTTGCCCTTGTATGTTGATTTAGCAAACCAATGCCTTAAAACCACTCAGCCATTCCTCCTCTAGGTATTTCTTCCCATAAATTCTTGTTATTCTTTAACATTTCTATTTAAGTGATTTTCCAGTATTAGACCTACACCGAGATTCTCAACTGAAACAATAAATTTTTTTATTTGTGTAGATGTTTTCCTTTTTCCACTTTAGGTAATAATGAAGACTGCTAAAGCGTACCTTTATACTAATGCGGTACTCTAAATAATGGTAATTAGCATCAGATCAGAAGTTAATGTAATGACCAAAGCTGAGGCTTGTAGGTTTTGAACCGCAAACTAAGTCAAGGTAAATCAGGTATATCCAGGACTCAACCTATACCATTTTTAGGGTTATCCTGATAGCTAAAATTCAAAGTAAGCTTTCGCAAGGGTGAACAAGTCAATTTGTTTGACACTTTTTATATAATTTGTATGCTTAAAAACCTCATTATATACACTTATCCTTGACTCCGATATTTTCATTTGTCGAAGCGGAATACCCCTTATTTAAGTAAGTTTTTTTACCACAGAATATATTATATAGTGAGAGCTTCTTTTGCCCAGCAGCTCCTTTTAACCTATTTTTAATTTCAATTTCCGCGAATTCCTTTAGGATATAGACAAACCCCTATTATGGCATTAGGTTTTCAAATCCTCGTAGAGTAAGTCCTTTTTAGAGAGTAAGAAATCCCCTGTCATTTATGATTTAAAAGTTGGAGAACTTAAGACTACTGAGTAGGAATAGATTCAATAATCTAGATCAATCATTAATAAATAAGTGCTTCACTTTAATCAAGGTCAAAAAGAGCTCGTAACATACAGCCAACCCTCGTCGAAAGTAAAATAAAAGCGCATAGTATAGGGGGGCTCTAAACTCCGTACAAGAGTAAAGGTTTAGTCACTTATCTTTCTTGTTGCATTCTTACCTAAATAAATTGTAGAAAAAGCGGATCCACGGTGTTAGAAAAGAAATCTCTCATTTTTACTATCAACTGAATAAGAAGTGGTTCGATTTATCGGAATATTTCTCTTACTTATGAATTCTAAATAGGACTTGACAGAATGAGTAAACAAAGCTCTTTACATTCATCTTTCTACTCCGGATCTTTATACTATTTATACTATAGGATTATGCTAAGATCTAGTGGTGTTGGGACCACAAGTATTCCATAATTAAGTGCGGTCTTAAAACTTATTGCTAAGTCCATAAACGTAAGCAGTTGTATTAGAAGTGCAACTGATAGGAACTAATAGGATGTTAAATCTAGCACTAATGAAGGCTTCTAATTATATTCCAAGTTATATACTATAAAATAAATAGCGTATCTTAATTATCTGATAAAAGAAAAGGGGGCCCGACTCGCTCTCCTATTTATAATCTGAAAAGGCGCGGTATTGTGTTCTTACTAGGATTCTGAGTTCCTTTTTTGCAGAAACGGGACAAAGGAGTAAAGGAAGTAGAATAGATGTCTGATTTTTTAAAATTATAAAGGAGGGGGCCTTAGTAAATCTACTTTTTTAAAAGGATTGGTATGCAATTTATAAGTACTTTTAACTAACTTCTTAGCATGAAAGAATTAAGTTTACTATAGGGAACTACTTACTAATTTTAAGGGTTCAGACCTAGGGTATTTTAAACTTTAACTATACAAAAAGGTACCTTATAACTATATAAACAAATCGTAATAAAAAGCTAGGTCTTCCCTATATTATATAAACCATTGGAGAATTCTAGTAGCTACAGTAACTCTTTATATTCTATTTTTCCATAGCATACTACCAAGGTTCCTTGATTTTACTCTATTGTTATACCCAGCCAAATAAATGTCCCGTTTGGAACCTTTAGCCCTTGTATTTCAATTTGAATCCGCTAGGGTTTTTCGTATCTTAATAAAGACTTTTAATTTCATGTATTTAATGTACTTTTGTCAGGAATTGAAAGACTTTATAGGTCGCTTTCTTTTCGGATTAGACCTTTAAACGAGACCCCACTTTCTTAATCTTTTCAATCTTGGGAATGCGCAAGGGGGTTGCCCGAGATCGAAAGGAAAAATACAACGGAGTTGGTATGAGGTGCATTTATAGAGTTACTATAGCCTATAATACGATATTTTTGGAGTCGTTAGTTGTTAGAGCTCCCAATTTTAACGTAGCTATCCCTACTAGTGGTACAAACTCAATGATAAAAGACCCCTTTTGGATTACCTTTTTTTAAGTCTATCATGGTATAAAACATTGGTTAAAAACTAAGGAAATGCGTAATTTCTGGGGTATTACAGAGGAGACTTTTTTGCTAAAAGCCATGGTAGTGATTCAGCTTATTCTCTCGATTATAACTAAACGCAAGTAAATATACAAACTAACCGGAAACTCTTTAGAGTACTTGTTTACCCTATTGTATTGTTTCACTTATTCAAAAATCAGTAAAGAAAGCCCCGTTTCTGAAGAAAGTCCACATTTGTGCAAATCCGTGCTAAGTACTTGATTATAATTGACACGTAGAGATTAAAATATCTCGAAATGTTACAATGGGTCCTTTATGTAATACACACTCGTTTTGGTCATATCAGGGATTTTCTTCTTCTCGTATTGCTCTCTTCCCGTTCTTACATATACATAATAGGGTTGATGATAACTTTATAATAATGTTGAATGTATTATAGGCTATAGTACTTCAGTTGATCTTATATTCGCTTTCTTTCGCTAATACTACACGAATGGGACCTTTAAAAACTTTTAATAGGTTCTTCTTAAGCAAAAATTCTTTGAGTTGTCCTTTTTTCTCCGAAAACTTAAATCGTATTTAACAAAGTACTAATGTGTGTGGCCGGACTTGAACCTCTCACTTTACTGTGGAAGTGTGCAACGCAATGATAAACTTGTATGTATCCAGTGGGTTTTGGTAGACATACTAGTTTCTAAAAGGAATTTAAGACAGAAATAGAGACACTATCTATACTACTTATTTTAATTCATTTTGAAAACTCATGTTTATGATAAGTGTGCTTTTAGTTACTACTGCATGGAGTAATTGATAATCCATAACTCAGAAACTTTAACCATACACTATTCTCAAGCAGGAATTAAAATAAGTTGCAACATAATAACAAAAAGATTACTGATTAAGGGTTTTACTTTGCATAAAGTGTAGTAAAGGATTCCTGGTTGCCCCTTTAGTATTAAAAACGAATTTATTCCTTTCTTCTTTAGCAGCTAAGAGCCCTCGCTGTAATTTGCTAAGTGGATGCTTCTATATATCTTTGTTATCCCTTCTATTTGGATTATTAATACAGAACATTTTTAGTCATCAACAACAGACAATAATTAATATTTAGTGACTAGGAAATCCTAGGGATAGGGCTGGTTAGGGGTTAATCTTACTATTTGAGATTTCTTAGGTTACTCTTTTGGATAATACCGCGAAATAAACTAAGCCAAACTATACAAGCCAGCTCCTTTTGGTTGCAGTTAAGGTTAATGCCATATAGTTTATTGATAGTACATACCACACAATATAGGACACACCATCCCATCTGATTCTTCATGACTTATTATATTACCATAAAATCTTATACTTTTTGAAATACCCAACACTTAATTTCAAAGAGTATTTTAAGAATTAATTACATTTCTTTATGTATTGTACCTGAGCAAAGTCCTATATAAGAGTTCCTCCCCAGTCGAGCTATTATTTATACACCAAAGTTTTTATTCCTTAGAGTTCATAAGCCAGTAAGCACTTAACGAGTCCCGCTATTTTAAGTTTCCTTCCATATTTTTCTGCTCTAAATATCGGGGTTTTTGGGTAATGACTTTAAGAATCCCTCTTAATATTCCGTATTTTCCTCGAGTAAAAGGGAGTCCTTGACTGGGTTAAGGTTTATAATCTAAATTGATTAAGACTTAAGAGACCTCTATTATTATAATTCTAGTAAAGATTTTGAACTCCATACCATACTGGTGCTGAAGTTTCCCAGTATCTGTTTAATCAAACAGAGGGTAATCTACTACTCTAGTAAGGAAGTCCCGAGTATTCTAGTACCTAGTTAGCAATAAATGAGGTTTTAAGGCTCAGAAGACCCGGTAGAAATATATGACACTAAAACCTTGCACGAGTAAAGTTGGTTAAAAGGAACAGGGTCCATAACGTAAACAATCCAGGATATGCAAAGTGTTAACCAATAAACTTCCACGGAACCTTGTTTGAGTTGGGCATAAGTTGAAAATTGTATGCATTTTTAGGGTGTATTTCTCTTTTAGTATTTACCAATTTCTCTAGGAGAGTTTAGATAAATCTAAATAAATTACATACCGCTAAAAACTAGTATATACGTTGTTGGAAAAGGCATAAAAGGGGTCCGAGTAAGGGTCACTCTCATTTCGTACAAGCAATAGGTAAGCATTTTTCAGGCATCGAAGAAACAAACAGGATTAAAAAAAGGCACCATAGCAAAATGGGGGTCCATGGATCAAAGAGAACTTGCTAGCCAAAGCCAAGTAAGATACAAAAAGTATGTGAGATTAGACCAGAATTTAAGGTACCGTTTTATACTGAAAAGTCTAGGAGCATGCCCGCGCAATAAGAATTAGATTTAGATATAAGAAGAATCTATTTACGCGATTCTTAAGATTGCAACATATTGTTTCGCTTTACACTAAACCGCGGGAGGGAAGCAGTCGTTAGGAGTCCCCAATGGGTATGCATGAAGTCTCCTGGCTGGAAGGAGATTTAAACACGTGTATGAAGTTTTTACATTCGTTGCACAGGCTTCTTTTGGAAAAGATATGGGGCCTGTTTCTTAACTGGGGTAGTAGACATTGGTAGTCGTTTAGAGATAATCAAGTATAAGATATTCTAGAGGGAGGCTTAAATTTGTAGTTGTTAGATCTAAAAATCCGAAATTATGCTTCTTGAAATTCTGTATTTGTACTATAGAGAATCAGTAACAGGTGTTCTAAATCACAAAAACAGAAAGAGAAATCCTGCAACAGCATTCAATACTTAATTAGAAGGGAGTGTAATCCAGTACCAACGAGTTCACGGGGTTTAAAATTATCAATTCAATTAAGCCTTTGATTCTATTTAATTAAATATTTTGTCTATCAGTAAAAAAGATAAAAAGCTGGTATTTCAAGGTAGAGCAAGGTGTTAATCTAAGAATTTTAAAAGAGTTTTGTTTATATATCCTAAAGGAAAGTTTATTCATCTTTTCGGTCCGACTTGGTATACTTTTTTAAGTTAATCATAAGCTACTAACTTATGAAAAGGGGTGGATTGCAATTTAGCTCCCAGCACAATATACTTAACACACAGCAGTTATTCTAAAGGAGAAGAGTTTGTGGCGAAAGTCTTATTCTATATTATGGAAAATCTGAATTATCAGGCAATCCTTCAAGTTTTTTATGTTATCTGAATTGGGGATCAATATGAGTAAGCCAGTAACGCCTTGTATCAGCTCTAGTATATTAAATTTATTGTGCTATTGCCCCGTGTTGACGGATAAAGGGTTTTTCTTTAAAGTACTTTAAATTCTTGTCCAATAGGAGTATAGGATCCCCTTATATTCGACACCCATTCTTGTTTTGGAGAGTACTTCGTAATTTGAAAGTAAAATAATAAGCTAATAAGGCAGTCTAAAGCATTGGACTCATTCTCATGGACTGTCGTACTCCTAGAGATAACCCTAAAACTATTTTGAATGCTTACTCTAAATCTTCAGTATCATTGGTTAAAAATCTAAACCTCATCTTATTTTAAGGATACTACATTCGATTTCTTATTCTTGGTTTCCTTAACCTAGAGGGTATTACTTTAGCTTTTACGGGTAACTAGGATTTCAGTGGATAGAACAAAAAGGTTGGAAGAAAACAATTATCGCCCTACCTACACCTATATCGATTAAGTAAGATTGCTTAAGGGGTTTCTTGGTTCATTAGAAAGGTATTCGCTTAAATAATTCAATTTACCGGGAAATATATTTATCTATGCATTACACACTAAAATATACTAACCATATAAGATTTTACTCGTTTTACTTGTCAATAATATATAAGCTTTAGCAGCTGAAACAAGAGGATTCTCTACGCCGAGAAACCAAAAAAGTGCTTTCCAAAGTAAAGTTAGACTTCCCAAGTTAAAAATACCTTGTTTAAGAAAAGACTATCCTTGAATTTTTATGAGTAAGCAAATCCCAAAAATTCTTTTTTTTAGTATTTCCCCGGAAAACTAGGTCAAATCCAATTGTTGATACCT
Organism: Pelargonium citronellum; assembly: GCA_036897665.1. Taxonomy (NCBI): domain Eukaryota; kingdom Viridiplantae; phylum Streptophyta; class Magnoliopsida; order Geraniales; family Geraniaceae; genus Pelargonium; species Pelargonium citronellum. The sequence continues at coordinate 24,228 of JAYMSZ010000025.1, forward strand.
AAGGGGACTTTACTTTGTTACTTTTACTGTATATATTTATAAGAAAGCATGATTTATATCTTTATACCTATGTTCATTTAACAAGCAACTGATCCCTCTAACACTGAACTACAACTACTAATATTCACCTACTTTTATAAGGATCCAATAAACCTAGTACTTTACCTTATCCTTGCCTACAGAAAGCTAAGGGGTTCCTATTCAAGTTAAACTCAAGCGATTCTTTCAAAATTAGTAATTTATACTTGGGCATAGCGCGGCAGATATGCTAGACAAAACTAAACATATAATTTATTCGATATATTTGTAGATTCCTAAACTAAAAGAGCGCCTCATATATTTACTGTACAAATATGCATTAGGGGTTCTCTTATCACAAGGTCCGTTTTTCTGTTGAAATTAACAATTTTGGGGTAGGGATAGTAGTGCGCAGTAAATAAATACTTCATACATAATATACAAGGATACCTTCTAATTCCATAACATAGTTTTTTTAGACTTCCTAAAGGTTTCCTGCGTAGTTGTGTCGGCACACGAGTTAAAAATAGATACCAGAGGAAACGCGGTGCGAACCCATACATGCTGATTCCATGAAGCAGTGTTTTACCACGTAGCTATACTCCAATGTTCACTTTAAACTATAACCAGAGTCATAAAAACATAACTAACCTTTACTGCATACCCTTCATTGCAAACAAAGTATTCAGTAGGAGCTGTCTAGACAAATTAGCTGTTGTACAACAAACTCCCAAGCAATTTACTAGACTTTTCCTTAACAGAGAAGCTTTCTTAGGACTTAGAAAAGAACCTAAAAATCCTTGTACAAACTTCTGTTGGATGGTTTTTTATGTCCTGTACTCTAGCTTATACTTTTTTTTTGTCTAAATACCGAAACTTTGATGCTTACACTAAAATTTCCACAAGGTTATACGAGAGTAAAATATTAAGGAGTAATGCGAGGATCCTAAATGGACAAAACCTTATATCCTTAATCTTCATAAAAAAATCTCCCTTACTATTCACATAAATAGCGAGACAGGTTACCCACAAAAAGATTGAATGCAAGAGCTGGTAAGACGCTTTAACTATAGCTAAATAAAGGGTCAAGTGGGGTAATAAAGACTAGAGCAAAGTTCTTCCGAGTCTCTTTTCAAAGCTTGTACTACCTGGCTAGTCCAGGGGTTTAGCTCGTTAACTTTTTGATCAGCCGCTATTCCTTATCATTCATACCGAGAATTCATCCAAATGAAAGGGATCAAAGTACTACCTAGGAGTTAGTTTATAGTCTAACCCCCCGAACCCGTCAAATGTACCCGTACACGACCAAGGGATTCTATTTATATTTTTGATATAAGTTATCATAGGGTATCTCAGGTTACATAGATATATTTACTTCTTAGTACAAAGCTTTTTGTAGATTGGCTGATAACTTAAAAAATACGTATAACGAGTCTTGAACACTCTCATAAGGTATTAATTTAGTTCTTTCTCTCCTTTTAGTTTAAATATGGGACTAAAAAAGAAGCCCTTTGCTTAGAATATAGGATTTTCATTAAAGAGCTACTATAAGGTTTACACTAATAAAGGGAGACCCTCCTCTGCGCTATACAGCGCTGTCAAATACGCGTGGCTTTGAGGAACACCTAATACTAGATTATGAAGTAAAGGCAAATGCAGCTTGGAGGGATTGAGTGACTCTACGTACGTCAGATGGGAGCTTGGATTTTAGGTTTGGTTTAGAGTAATTGATGTTACAATAGATGTTCTAGCTTAGTATCTAATTGTTAGATATGGAGTAGTAAGGAGTCTCATAATGTACCTTGAGGCTCTCTTTGCTTGGTCTTGTCTTTCAGGGAATTCCTTTCTTTCTCTTGTCTCTTAATTTCATGTGTTTGTCATTTCTCGTTTGTTAGTTTGCAAGTTTCTAGCTTTGTGGTTTCTTTGTTCTTTCTGGTTCTCTTTGTCTTAGTTTTCTTCTTTCTTCCTCTTGTTATTGTAGTTCTTTTCTCTCCTTTAGTTCTTGTTTCTGAGTTCCTTGTCTTGTTTAGCTTGTTTAGTTGAGGCAAGCTTTAGCTTGTTGTTAGGAGTTTAGACTATATCTGAATACCAAGACCTGGTGGGATAAGAAGTACTAGAGTCGTACATACAGCTCAGCTCATTATCTATGATACTCAAAATCAGGTTAAGGAGTTCTTAGTACAAAGGTAAGACTAAGGCTTATGAGTTTCAGTAAAAAGGAGTTGCTATTGTACTTATTAGGTTAGGGATTATAAAAACTCCTAACAAGCAAGAATCTAATGGGAATCGGGAAGAGATAAAGAACTAAGAGAGTTGTTATTTGTGTTCCTCTGTTCCAAGTCCTATCTCGGATAAGAAAGATGTTAAGGAATCAAAGAAGTAGAGTTAGAAGTATATAGAAAGACCAAATATCAGTTTGACAATCAAGTATGGAATAAGTAAGGCAAGGTTTCTCTTTTTAATCACTTAGATACAAATCATCTAGAATTGTTACTCGATCACTCCGACTTTGTCGCCTTACTCGACTCTAGTTTTCAATGGGCTATATCTTAGTACGCCCACTTTCTTTTGTTGATGGTTAGATCAGAGCACGGGTTAGTTTGATCAGCATGTCAAAGGTTCAAGTCCAATTCTCTCTTGTTGTCTTGCTTTTCTTCCTTTGTTTTTCATTGAAACCGGAATCACTTAATAGAAAGAGATCTTAGCTCTTCTTGTATCTTGTATACAGAACTTATAGATAGGCTCATACAGCTCAGTTGGTAGAGCACTGGTTCGAGTCGATTCATTGCTGGTAAGATGCTCTACGGACTTCTTTCACTTTTCGAATTGACCAAGGCTGCTCCGTGGAAAGGTGCTCTAAGTTCTGGGCCGGGCCTTCCTTGAAAATCCGAGTACCGTAAGCGATTGGTCGATTATTAAGTGGAGTTTGTCTAGGTTTGTCGCTCAAGGCAAGGAGAGACTGGTGAAAGAGAACCCAGAATTTTGGGAGTGAAATAGAAGAATCGGTAGGAAGCCCAAGATAGAGGCAGGGGAATTAGGCAAGCTTGCTTGTGTCTCAATCTCTTACTGATAGAGACAGAGCTCTTACTCTGCATAGTTAGTACGACCCTCCTCAGAAGTTCTTAGATCGGAGCTCTCTTTTAGGACATGTCACTGGTTCGAGTGAGTAAGGCGTGGGAAATGGAAATAGAGCCCGCGTAGTATTAGGTAGTTGGTTAGGTAACGGCTGACCAAGCCGACGATGCTTAGCTGGTCATATGACGATCAGCCACTCAAAATCAAGCTGAGTATATACCTTTCGTATGTGACCTAGAGCAAGTAAATCAAGACTAATGAGGTCTTCTTCTAAAGGGCTTGAACTCACCCACCAAAAAGAGAAACTCTTAAATAGATGCCAATTTTCTGTCTCAGTTTAGAAATGCTGTGGAAGTCTCTTGGCTCCCTTTTCTTTGTAGATGGATAGTCAGTCTCTATTTAGTTGATAGGCATGAGCATTTTAGTTTCTCGTAAGTAGCTTAGAAAGTCTGAGTCTTGCGTTCCCTGTTAATAATCTAGTAGTTTCACAAGTTTGGGATAGTTAGCACGGCTTACAGAGCTATGCGTAAGAAAAAAAAGGGCTACTAGTACTTCTTAAATTCCCCCGTTTAAGTTAGGAAGAAGCCTGACAGAAACAACTCCCAGAATCGGAGCCTCATAAGGAGGTCATTATCACACTAAAAAGGTCAGGGGAAAGGGCTCGCAGTACTATTCTAATTGCCCCGTTAGAGTTAGGAAGGAGTCCTATATAAACAGGGAAAAGAATCCCCGTCTTAGACGCCTAGTTCTTTTTGTTCCTAGTTTTTTTGACGAGGCAAAAACCGTTTTATCCAGCGCTTTGAGCTTTTTGTTTCTTCCAAGAATTAGGTTGAATACCGATGGTTTTTTTGTAAGGGAGAAAGCTTACAGTCCTGCTTTGGTAAATACTAGCTTTCTTTCCCTTCAAATTACGAGGCAAAAGCTTGTCTTTTGTTGTTAGTGCTTTCCTGCCCCTGTAGCAAATTAAGAAACAAATAAACCTTAAGGCAAGCTTTAGCTTGACCAATAACTATCTTCTGTAAAGAGCTTTCTTACTAATAGGTAAAGTAGCTTCAGAGTATAAGGAAAGTCCTAGCAAAAGCCAAAGGGGAGTTAAGGTCTTCTTGTTTCTAGGCCTAAAGTCAAGTAATTTGTTTGTGATCAATACCTTTAGAAGTCAAGGCTTCTTCCCGATCTAGTTAAGTTTATAAGTCACAAGGAAATAGAAAAGTGTAAAGTAATTCTTCAGCTCCAGATCTAGAGATAGGGGATACAGCTAGGCTATGATAATAGGTAAGAGTATAGCTCCTAAGAGTACAGCTCCTAAGAAACAAGGTATAGCTCATAAGACTCCTAAGAAAGTGACAGTTTAGAGTAAGGGTAAGTAAAGGAAGTAAGAAGACTCGGCTCCAGGCTAAGAACATAGGTCTTCCTAAGAGAGCAGGTATAGCGAAGAGGAAAGGTATGAAGGTTAAGAAGACAAGTACAGCTAGGAAGACCCATAGGAGTATGATTAAGAGTAAGCTACAGAGTCAGAGTCTATCTCTTAAGAAAGTTATTGGTATCATTAAGAAAGGTATAGCTCCAAGGAATTGAAGCCCAGTAAAGGAAGTTAGGGAATAGGGGCAACGCTAGTGGAAAAGTCCACCTGTTATTTGCTTTTGTGTAGTTTAGGGAAAATAAGGAGCTTTCTTAGTTTGATTTATTTAATAGTGTTGTGGGACTTGAACTCATGTAGCTGATGTATTCTGTACTCTGGTTAAAGGCTATTTCTAATAGTTGAAATAAAGTGAAAGTTTTCTTGTTTCTTAGTTCCTATTACCAATAAGAAAGGTTTCTTACTCTTTATGGAGGATCAAGCGGAGCTTGCCTTTCAGTTATGAATTCTACTCTTTAAGTTCTGCAATTCACTTACTAAATCAAGAGAAAGATGGAAAGTCTGGTATAATATTACTTTCATTTCCTTATAGTTTTTTCTTCAGTTTCTAATTGACATTACCTAAGAATCTATCTATTAGTGTATCCTATATATCCTATATACAAATGTTGTATAATGACACCGCTTACTTGGCTTAGGATTCCTATTTAGACTGTTACTTAATTGACAGTCCGTGTCAGCCCATTATACCAGGAACAATACATAAGTGTGAGTGTACCTGTACAATGTAGCTGTACTGTTCCTTATTAGGTTAGTAAGTACTGTGTTACTAGTATGGACTCTAAACTATGTGCCTTATTAGGTTAGGGATTGCTGGGCTTTCTTGTGCTTGGTTACTATCCTATTAGCATTTAGAGGGTCTGGACGAGATGAAAGCCCTTGAGAGTCAGATCGTACTTACAGGCTTGTTAAAGGTAAGGGTATCCTGCTTAAGTTGATCGGTTGTTGTAGCTAGAGTTGCTCTTAGTAAGTAAGGTATTATGTGCCTAGGGGTGGTGCATACCTAAGGAATGCCTGAGCCTCTCCCATATGCTTAGCTGTCAATTAAATAGTAAAGATATAAAAGAATGAAATTCAAGAGGTACAAATAGACTGATTTATTAGTATACATAATGAATATATACAAAAGGCAAGATTTTGAATCTTGGACAATTGAGTTCTTTGTTACTCTATCTGTTTGTTACTCTTTATGGAGGATCTTTCCATTTTTCGGGTTTGAGGCAAGCTATAACTGGAAAATGAAGAAAAACTCATTTCCCTTCCAGAACTCATTGAGAAAATGAACAAGATAAATCTTGCCTGGATTCTCCAGCCTAAACCTGCTTTTAAGAGGGGAGCTTGCTTTGAAAATGTACAAAATGCATTGATTTGACAGCTATATGAGACTCAATTTCTCTTTTTTTGAAATGTCTTCCCTTCCTAAAAAGTCTTTTATTCATTTGACAGCTATGTCAGACTCCAATTTGTTCATTTCTGAGTGACTTCCTTAAGGCAAGCATTTATGCTTGTTGAAAATCAATAAAATGAGTAAAGTAAAGTCTAACTTTACCTTTACTTGGGTTTGTTCATTAACAAATAGGTATCTTACTTACTTAATAGATAGTGTACCAGCTCCTAAACAATCAATCAATATAGTACAAGTAAGAAATCCTAACCTTAAGAAGAGTAGTAAGACTATCTTACTCTAATACTATACTATCTATAACTCCTACTTCCTCTTATTACTCCCACCTTTATTACTCTTACTCATACTCCAATCTAAAGCCCAACTCTTCACTTTGTTCAGAGCTCTTACGAACCTTCAGACAAGATAAACTTGCCTTCTAGGGCTCTCTCAAATCCTAATTTGAGGTTTGTATTGAGTAAGAAACAAGCTATGGTACAGGTAATTACTCTGAGTAAGAGTCAGAAACCAGGGATACAGAAGAAAAGTACAGGAAGATAGAGAGTAAGATACTGATAGAGAGTCCAGTTATTAAGAGGGGAGTGATAGGTATTAAGAGTATGACAGCTACTACAAAGACTCAGTTCCAGAAGAGTAAGAAGTCCTTGAAAACGTAAGGGATTGAGTTCTTAGTAAAAAGGGTGTAGTGCTAAGATCAGCAGTCAAGAATCAAAGCGAAACGAGAAGGAAAGAGAAAACACCATTACATGAAGCTAAAGCTTCCCTCAATCAGTTAAGAGCATAAGACTAGGACTTGAACCAATGACTTGAGATTCTCTCAATCAGTGCTTTACCACAAGAAATCCTAAATAAACTGTCAATACTAAACTTACTAGATTCGAGTGACTAGAACTAGACTATTCACGATGAGCAGGCTATTGACTAAAGGGCGATCAATTAAGGATTTGTATCTAAGTGATTTCGTTTCAAAGATTAAACAAGGGAAATACCTGTCTTTACTACTCACTTTGGATCAACAAGACAAGCATTTTTAACAAAATGAGTACTTTCTTGAAAGCATTAACAAGACAAGCTTGCCTTACCTTCTATTTTAATCAGTGTGTTTTCTTACTTAATGAGTTAGGGAACTAAACAAGTCCTCATTAGCCTTTCTCTCTAATTTAGGTAAATAAGCTTATGAAAGCAGGTAAAATGAGTATAAGTTTATAGAGTAAACTAAGGTTAGAATTTCTATAATATGGCATAGAGGAAGTCCTTTTCAACTCACAAGTTTATAGTGAACAGTACTATTAAATTAAGAGTACCACCTTAATTTTGTAAGTTTCCGTTCCCTTTTGTACTAAGATAAGGGGTGTTTTACCTCTATAGAATAGGCAAGACTGACTAATACCTATACTGACTCTTAGTCAGCCTTCTTTCAGGTCGGTACACCTCTTAACTTGGCGAAGGTTTCCAGCACTTATTGACTTATACGGTACCTCTTTTGTTACTGGGATATTCTAATTCTTATTACTAGGAAAATCTTTAAACCGAAACCTTAAATGAATGGGTAGTATATAAGTAGTAATGAGTTTAGGTATGCTTTAGCTTACTTATTAGTTTAGTAAAATAGAGTAAGCACCACAAGAGAAAGAAAGAGTAAGGAAAGTTATAGCTCATAAGAGTAAGGCTCATAAACGAGGTATTACAAAGAAAGCTAAAAAAGCTGGTAATAATAAGGATGTTGGCTATAACGTATGTATGTGTACTCAAATAGACTACTAGCATTACCCTTTCTCAGGCAAGAGCTTGTCTCTTGTTGTGTTTCCGAACCAAAAAGCGCTAGATAAAACGGTTTCTGCCCTGTCTGTTATTCATAAGGGAGAGGGCTGTCACCTTATGCGCTCAGCGTCAACTAAGGCAAGCATTTATGCTTGTTGAACAAAGTGAAGAGGAATGGGAGAAGAGAGTCAACCTTGGTTGGAGTAAGACAGTCGATTGGCAAAGTCGCTGCATAGTGTCCGCTTCTTAGAATGGGAACAGGGAATTTCCGAGGTCTCTCTATCATGGTTGGCGAGGTCATGAAAGGATTCCTAAAGAAAGTGAAAGCTATGACTCTGAACAAAGTGAAGAAAAGAACCAATAAACACTAGATAATACTGATTATTCCTACTGATGTGAACTAGCATAATGACCGGATAGTGACTAGGACTGCGCTCGAAATGGGATAAGGGAATGCAGCTAGGAGTCTTTTGCGCATTAGTTGTCTTGAATAGAAAGAAGCAAGTGGCTAGTTTGCTTACGTGGTATGCGCTTTCGACTACAAGATTTAAGATCGACAAGGTAAGGAAGAAAAGAGAGTAGTTTCAAGTATAGGAACAAAGAAGGAACAAGAGAATTCCATGGCTGACATCCATCTCCCTCTTTCCCAGACATTGCTTACTCACTCGGTACCAGCTTTACGCGCATCCGATTTATACCAGATACCCTGCTTGGCCAGTGCTCACTTCTAAAGATAGGAGAGATTGGCCTCCATTCCCAAGAGTTACTCTGTAGAGCTTGGGTCAGCCACCTTCCTTGGCTGTGTCTAAAGGTCCAACAACTGGAGCTTTCAGTTATCCGAGACAAAAACTCTTTTGAACACTTTGGCTACAAAAGACAAGCTTTTCCCTCGCTTGGAAAACTGGGCTAAGAAAACCTACCTCAAAAAGAATCCTTCTTCTAATCTATACACTGACGGCACTCGAACCAACAACCGTATCTCACTTTAACCACCGATTTAACCAGCAAAAAGAGAAGAAAAAGGGAATGCATATAACTGGAGTAAAGGGGATCGAATAAGATAAAGAGAAAGCAGTTTTGAGATAGTGTTTTTAAATGTATCAAAATACTAAAGAGACTCTAGTTTTTAAGGGTTATAGAGGACAAGGCATCTTATCTATATAATTAATCTCCGCAGTAACTCGAAATTAACATTTCTTGTCTGTCAATAACTATCTCTAAAACTGTTAAATGAATTTCTGGATGTAACTTTTTCACTTCCTTTTTTAACCCTGTTTCACGTGCTGCAAACCCCTGGCATGTCGAGTAAGTTTATTCTTATGTTCAGAGTATACCAAACCAAGAAGATACTTTAATCCAAAGCTTGTAATAGAGAGCTTCCTGTGTACTTCTACTAAAAAAAAGTCTACCTTTTTGCTTTCAATATAATACAAAAACGAATATCTTGTTATGAAACAATAAAAACAGAATTGGTTGTGAAGTTAAAGTCTCTACCCTAAATTAGAATTTCTTAGGAACTCCCTACATTAATTATTCTTTTAAGAGAGTCCCCTCTCTTTTTAGCCATAGAGCTTGTGGGTTTTTTAACTAGATTTAGTAATTCAATTTCAAAAGGAATGTTGACTTTTTCTGTACTAACTTCCGCTAAGCAGTAAACTTAATATAAATGGGGTATATAATATTAGGCAGTTGTATAATTGGGGTTTTTCCCTGGTAATAAGTGTCAGGAGAGCTTAGGTTAGGCCTACCTTGGTATGAGGAATAGGTTCTTGCTCTGTATCCAGTCAGATTTTGGGGATATTCTTATTAAATTTATTAATACAAAGGTTGGCTTTGCACTACAGATATGCTAGTTAGAAAAAAGCAGGGTATAATGAAATGCAGTCCTAAATAAGTTTTATACTACAAAAAGAAAAGTATTGCTTTAATTCCGAAACCTGAAATCAAGAGGAACACAAAAGCAACTCCGACCTTGTCGCCTTGAAGGTCTTTAACCAGAATAGAATAAGTAACAGTAACAGAGTACAGAATACATCGGCTACAAGGGTTCTAATCCCACACTATATAAGAGAGAGAATACCGACACTATCTAAAAAGACTAGGGAATACTTCTTAGGAAAAACTAGAACAACTAATAAATTTTAAAAATAGGACTCTTATTGAAATGGAATTCCCCCTATCTTTTTACTAGTTAGAGACTCCGCTTAAGCCTTTCCTATCCTATTTATTACTAGAGATTCCGGAGTTTTCCCATTTCTTATAAGTGCTCTTTATCTTCAAACACAGGGGTTTCCCCTTGACTTGGCTGTGACTCCGGGAACCCCTACAATACTTTATAAAAGCAGATTGATCATACTAACAACTGAAATAAAAAGGAAAGGAGCTCCTCCCTTCTTTTTTATAAACTTCCTTCCTTATAAATTTCCTTATATTCTAGTTAAGCTAACCCCTAGGAAAACACCTTTAATTACCAACTTCGGAAAGAGTTAAGAGTCCTTTATTCACCTGTCCCTACTTAATAAAAGGAGTTTCTTCTTATAGTTGTTAAGCCTATAGTTCTAGCTCTTACGAACTAGGGAAGGAAGTCTTATATGGATTACCAGTTAGTAAGGTGTATTCCTCTTGCTATTAGTGTTGTTACTACTATAGATAGGAGAAAAACCTTAGAGAGATTCGTAATGGTTCTTGTACCTGACTGCAGCATCGCGAAGGGAGGGAAAGGCTTTATAGTATACATAAATAAACCTACTTACGTTATAGCTAGACCCACTCCCTGTTACCTTACGAGAATGCTAACTAAAATAAAAAAGGGGTAAAGCAGCTCCCTGACCTCTTAGTATCTTAGTAATGAAAAAAATAAGGAACAGAAAAAAGCAATCCCTTAAGTAAATACTTCCAATAAAAGCTAAGGATAACTAATATAGACTAAACTAAATAATGCCAAAGTTATTGTCTAGAATAGCATTTATTGCCAGTTTGGCTACCTTCTAAAGTGTTTTTTGTACATCCGACTCAAATTACGTTGTATTTTCTCTTTTATTTAAAAAAACTTTTACTAAGTTCTATCTCATTTATTGGAAACTCTGCCCTTTAATTAGTCCCTTCAAGCAGCCCAATACTTTTTTAGTAGGCTTACTTAACTTAGAGAAATCCTGTTTAGTTAACCTCTAAGAAAATACTTGCTGTAACTACGGGAACCTCCCTATTTCCTGTAAAAGTAAAAGCAAAAAACTGTAAAGAATTAGAATACTGTCTATTATGAGTATAATCTAGAGTCTTGAATCCCGCAGTACCTGGAAACAAGAGAACACAAGAACAAATCATACTTTTCTTAAGACCTATACCTGTTTTTGTAGCTATACTCTGTATCACTATCTTACTCATTTCAGCCTTCTTAGTAATATTCATACTCTTACCTGCTGTCTCAATACCTATAACTTTCTTAGTCGAAGCTGTATATCTTTCCTCCTATAAAACCCTTCGAACCTATACTCTTAGACTGGAGCTGAGTCTTCTTACTTACTTTATAGCTACTTTAACTTAAGCTTAAAATACTTTTAACTAGATTAGATAGAAACTATTCTAACAAATAACAAACACTGAAATTCTCTCACTCAAAAGCTTCTTCTCGTATCCGTATTGCATTGCTACTTTTGTTACTTATTCTGAGGACCCCGATTTTACTTCTCTTTTTACCAACCCTTAAGATTAGAGATTTGATCGATTACCAGAGTCTTGCTCTTCGTTAAAAGGTATACTCCTCTTAGCAATTCTTACTAATCTATAGGGAGGGTATAGTGCCTTAGAGAATCTAGGTAAGAGTTTCCTAATAGTTAGTAATAGATAGTATTTGTAGTTAGAATTGTTTTCAGGATAAGACCTCTTATTCCTTGTTCTTATCGTTAAAGAGGAAACAAACCTTATAGTAGAATTGGAAAGAATCGTTGTTACCGACCGAAGGGTACCAGAGGAAGGTTCATTTTAGTAGTGGTTTTAGATATACCCACTTACACTATAGGCACACCAACATCTTCTACTTCTTAACCTTCACACTTTATAGAGCTAGAGTCTTCTCTTGTACCTGCGTCTTCTTAGCTTTGTTAGTATTCCCTGTACCTATTGTCTTCTTGTAGCCTATTTTTATATAATTTATTCTTTTATTCTTATCTATAGTAAGTGTATCTTATATTATTATATTAGTTATAGTATCTATCTTATAGAGTAGTTAATAGGTATTTATATAGGATAGATACTCTTGTTGTTAAAGGAATAACTTCTTGGTAGTTAGACTTTTCTTAGGAGCTAGACTCTGTATCTCTATCTCGATAGCTTTCTTATGTGCCTTTGTATTCCTTGTCTTCTTGATACCCGTACCTATTGTAGCTATACCTGTACTCTTGTAGCCTATGCCGCCTCGACTTAGTGTAGCTAATGTAGTTATTGTCTTAGTGTTGCCTGTAGCTAGTGTATTCTTCTTATAGTAAGGATAGTAAGGTATTATATTAGTATTCTATAATAGTATATGTATTACCCCTTTTATAGTAATTATAATAGTTTATAGATAGTTCTTAGAGTTATTGTTATTTAAGGGACATTCCTCAGGCATCCTGGCTCGGGATTAGACTTTTCAAGATTAAGGGAGAGGTTAGAAGAGGTTGGAGCTTCAGTGAAGGGAAAATATGTCTTAATTTCACTATCGACGAGAATCCTTTAGTATCTTAGTAGAGTCTGACATAAGTATTCCAATCTATTTGCTTTTGGGCATACAGAGAACGGGGCCCTATTGTAAGATAGACTCATTTAGCATTAAAATCTACTTTATTATGACTGATATAATAAGGAATTAAGTTCTCGCCTAAACCCTAAAAAAAGCTATATCTATATAATAAAAAAGAAAAGAGAAGAGGGCAACTACTCTCACTTGTTTAAAAAACTCATCGATAACTTTTAAAATAGTAGAAATTCTAGGACTTTTAAGTCCTATACTTAAAAAACCCGGGTACTAAGCTCATACACGCAGTGGTTTTTGATATACTTTATATTCGAGTTGATACAAGGGGCCCCATCTCAAAAGTATGTGGTTTGTTAGCCATTCTATAACGCTCTCATATTTTTGTTAGTTTTATTTGCTTTTTGTAACGAGTTTGCTTCGTATTCTTCTTGTTGTACTGCACCTCCTCTAGGCTAAGTGCATTAACTAAGGTATTCCTTGGTATAGCTGTTATACTGAGTTTTTACCTAATTTAATTAGTTAGCCAGTCATAAAATACTTATGCTATGAATCACGATATAAGTTTTATTATACCACGTTAAAGTAGGAAACCCACATAAAGCTTGGCTAAGGGTTTGGAGTCATAGTATAACAAGCAAATAACTTTTTTTTATCAAGAGAAGAACTATATACCATAGGGGTACTCGGCTGAACATAAGGGGCTTAAATATTCAATAATTTAAGGATAATTGTAAAAATTCTTACTATTGGGAGAAGCTCTTATTATAACTATAATGCAGCGAATAATCTATAGCTTTTAATTATATTGTACCAGGTGTATCCAAATTCCATAATTCCAGGCGAAATCCCTTTATTATACTTTCATTTCAGAGGTTCAATTTATTAAGTAGGTAAACTAGGCTTTTTATGAGTGAGGGGTTTAATCGTTTGCCTACTTTAGGGTACCTCTTTTTAGCAATCCAAGCTTCCCTTCTGGTCGTAGGGGTTCTTTTAGAACTTCGTAAATTCTTTAACTCGACTAAGTTTGTAGCAATTGATAAAGGGACTTTCTAGAAGAAGAATACCTGTACAACTACTACTAAATAAATTTGATAATACCTACTTCTTATTCAAGGGCTCTTTTGCTATAAACCCAGTTTTCGTAAAAAGAAACCCTCGTTGCGTTAACAAATTCGTATTCTCCAGGAGACTTTTTATACAAGTTTCATGGGATTTCACATAGTGCTTATCAGCTTTTGCTTATTATATCCATATCTATGGGCACTGAGAATTGACGCTTTTTTATTTATTGTATTGATCCGGAAAAACTCAATGCTAGAAAGGAAAGGCAAATGTATTTTGTACGCAAAAGCTATGGACTAATTATAATAAAGGGGGGAATTTATACGTAATTGATCTTGTTTCTTTATTAAGTATTTAAGTGAAACTAAAACCCTAAAGGAGAACCTCTATAAGTCCCTACGATCTAACCTGACGTGTAATTTGAGTAGCTAAGTTAAGGGAATGTTTTATACACCGCATTCAAGTAAAGGGCTGAGAACTGCACTCTGTTTTTGAGAAAGGATCGCTTAAAAGCATTGGTATAAACTTGCAGGAGGGTCCTATATATATATATTTCTATTCTAAGTGTCGAGTTCGAGTTTAGTTACAGGATCTTAAAATAAATAGGTCTTGGGTATCAAGAGTTAACTTAGTACCGGAATCTTGTACTTAGGATTTCGGCCCCGCACTGTGCCCGACTATATTTAAGGATTGTCCTACCTATCTCAAGTAATTTGAATTCCCCGGATGGTGCCTTTTAGCTACCTCTTGTGTATGGAATTAGAAAAAGAAATGTATTAAAACCTAGCTAGAGCTCTGCCTGCTTTATGTTATAGTCCTAAAAATACTTGATAAAAGTATGTCTGTTAAAGAGATTACAACACGAAAAAATCTCTCCCAAAAGTCTTTTACTAGTCTTGGGTTGAGTTCTTCTTACAATGTTGAAAGGGTTTAGCACTTTTTAATGAGAAAACGGAATTCTTAACTCCCCGGAGTCCTTAGGGGTAACTCAGATAAGGGTGTGCGGGTAAAAGGGGAGCTCCTTAATAAAGTCATTTTATCTACCCGGAAAAACGCTTTTATAGTTGTATCAGACTCGGCAAGTGTGGAACAAGGCCCTTAAAAACAAGGCAATTTTATCCTGACACGAGATTTATCCGAGCAAAAATGAAAGAGTAATCAGATATGAATTTAAGCCCTTCGGTATCAAAGGTTTATGAAAAGTTTACTTCTAACTTTTATTAGAGATATAAAAAAACCCGCTCTATTATTTTTTTATTTTCTTTCTATTTACAGTGATATCTAGTTCTATCCTCTGAAGTGCCTTTATACTGATTGCAATAAAACCCAAAATTCTTAAACTTTTTTCGCTTTTAGATAATAGAAAAGGCATTGTATTCTTAGGTTCTAATACGTAAACCTTTATCCTTGATAGACCCTTTATATGCCCTAAAAGTCAGGAGTCCTTAAGTCTAACCTTTCAATTTGCGAAATTTTTTATACACTTAGTTCGGTTACTCTACCAGAGTTTTTTCTATTTGAAGCCCGTCGAGTGTGTCTCTTTTTAACGATATCCATTCCTGGGTAAGCCAGTACACTCTTTTAGGATCTCGCCAGAATTAAAGGTAAACTTAACTTTGACAAGGAGATATCCCGATTTTGTAGACAGGAAGGAATAGAAATACAATAACACTTAGACGGAATACTTTAGAAAACATCTGAGTCCTGCTTATACACATTCTCTGGAAAAAATAAGACAAATATTACAAATCCGAAAACTTCTCGAAATTCTTAAGTGGTACTTGATTTTCGCTAAGCTAGGCATTTGTTATCAGGTCGCAAAAAGTAATGAAGTTGGAAATGGTTTTATTTTTAGCCACTTCTTGTTTAGAAAACTTAGGGTAATAAGACATAGAAACCTATTCTTCCTTTTCCGTAAATTTTTTTATTAGTAGACTATGAGAGTCTTGATATATTATGACAATGCTTGGATGTAATACCTAGAAATGGATACCTTTTTAAGAATAACTTACTAAACTTTTGGTCTGAAATTCTCGGCGTAATATGACAAAAAAGTTCCTTAGCTTGATAATTTAGTAAAAACTAGGATTATCTAAAGCTAGCGCTTTACTCCAGTACAATGGAAACCTCTTGATTGATGGATTGACTCTATTGGCAGCCCTATAAAAAGTTGCAAGAAAGTGGGCGCCCTTTAAACTATATAAATTTCCTGGTGTTATTATTACTGACTACAGTGGCTCAAAAGTAGGATCTAAATGTGAACTTAACACAAGGTTTTTCATAATCAGAATAATATGATGTTTAGTGGTATAGTGCTGTGATCCCGGATTCAGGATTTTCGGTGCAATCCTTGAGAGGAAATCGGGTGCCCCTTTGCTATTATAGGAATTAGTACATTTATTCTTTTTTTGTAAGGAAGAAAACTCTGGTCAAAAAGTAAGATTCTTGTGATATTTAATTAGTTTTATCCACGAGGACTAAAACGGGGATCCTTTCTATTATATTCCTAAAAAAAGGCTCTCTTGCGTTCTCTGACAGTGATGAATGAAGGAGCTCCTACTGAAAAGTAATAAAAAGTCTATATTTTAGGATTTAGGTACGCAGCCAGTATGGGCTAGCTATTTAAAAACATTTCTAGTTTATTCCGCGTAATGCCCCACATATTAGTAAAAAGTTTTAGTACGAAACTCCCTCCTTTTGAGCCAACAGTTTCTACAAAGCGAAGCTATAATTAGGGCTTCTATACTGGAGTGGCACCCTATGCAGCTTTACTTTGGTGTCAGAGTGTTCTTATTTTTATTATAAGGAAGCCGCGGTTTTATTGCAAGGTAATATATATACATATAACTCGGGGTGTGTAATGAAGAAAAAGAAAATTTAATTAAAGCGATTTAGGAGTTTCGTATCGTATAAGTACGCGCTAAAAAAGGGAGTAGTTTAAGGACTTTTGATACTGGTTAGGAAATCGTGGGGTTTTCAAGTTTTTTAAACAAGGGCTAGAAGCTAATAAATTGACTTTCACTGCGAGTCCATTCCAAAGTGCTTTCATACTAATGTTTAATTCTGCCCCTTTATCCTTTTTGAACTTACTTAAAGGTAAATACGTACACTTCTTTAATAACTTAAATTATTAATTTCTAAAGGCCCGAATCCTAAGCCATTATCCTAAAAAATGAGTTTATTCAAGGAATCTTTTATAATACTCCACTTTTTTGTTAACGCGTTTCCCTAGCTCTTCTTATAGTGCTTTATGTTTTAGAATCTGATTCTTATAAAATTCGCATGGGGTTGACCCTTAATTTACGATACTTGTGTCCTTATAAGTATCAAGAAAGTTTTTCAAATATTTAGCTAGCTCTTTTGTATTCTACGAGGCATTACTTATAGATGGACTCGCCTCAAGGGAACCCTACTTACCTCTTTATATATTTGAGTAATAAAATTACCTTTTTTAGAGCTATCTTATACAAAATACTCTTACGTAGAGTTCTCCGTTTGTTCCCAGCCTATGCTTTTAATTTCCGAAAACAGAGTTCAAAAACCAACTATCTATCATATATCTCAAATTTGTTACAATACTATAAGCCGATTTGATTCCTATCTAAATGCAAAAAGCTTTGCTCTAAAGACAAAAGCGATATACTATCTATTAATTTTTGTTATCAAAATGAACGAATTTCTTATAAGAAGTACAAAGGTATTAAATTATATTATTAAAGTAAAACTACAGGATTTCTCTATTAAGGTAAGTGTGTACGAGCCCTTTTAACACCCGGCAGTGGCGGGTCCGTATAGCCTTTAATTAGTCAATCTTAACAAGCATATGTTTGAGTTTTAAAGTCTTTGATAATAAAAAGTGGACTATATAGTGAATTCTGGCTAAGTATGACATATCGGAAAGTTCTGATTTAAGGTTGTAGTATTTTCTAGAGTTCTTTTCTTTATATGTTTTTGGGGTTGCATTCAGATAAAAGAAATTCTACTGTACCGCTTGGGCGTTAGATCTCTCAAGGGGTTCTTGGGCAGGGTCACCTATAAGAATTTAGTGTGTACCCATGATATAATAATAGCTCTAATCAACCCTTGCTTTTATTTGTGGTAATTAAAAAATAAATTAGGGCTAGAGTCCTCTACTCTTAAACATTATTAAAATCCCGTGTTTGATAATTATTACCGAACCTTAGGCTGTGGTCTGGAGTCCTCAAGGGATATCACATATAGATTGGAGATAGTAGCTACTTAATATAATATTTTTTCTGAAGAAGACTCTTAAGTTTTATATTTTGAATTGGATTTAAAAATAATCTAGGATTTTTTAAGTAGTTAAAATCACCTTTATTTGTTGAATATACTGCTTTCTAATTTATATGGGATTCTCGGGGGGTTTACTCTTAATCCTGTTTAATCTGATAAACTTTTATAAAATATGTGAGTAATCCCGCATTCTTAAAGAAACAACATTAAAGTCTCACACGAGGTTAAGGAAAACTATAAGGAATTCTCTTATCCCTTCTTAAGGGTGTATTAAAGGAGAACTTTTAAAAATTAGTAAAAGCAATAAAATTGAAAGTAGCAAAGCGAGAATCGTTTCTCATTTAGGATTCGGTTTGAGTCAGGAATTTATTTTGGAAAGAGACTGAGTACTTTGATGGGGGTTATATACATGTATATTTTTGCTCTAGACTCTGTCAACTTTGAAAAGCTTAGCTGGGTATATAAATTTATAGAATCCTCTCAAAAAAAGTTAAATGAAATCGTTATAAAATTATTTATACAGAACTAAATTAGTTAACATTGAGAAAGGTTTCCTTTTTTATGATGGAGAGACCCCCTTGGCAAATTATATATATTAAGACTAAATTCTTTATATCCATGCTATATGGAAGGGCTGATAATGCTGCTTACCGTTTAGAGTTTACATATTCAGGGAGTACTATTTCATACAGTTTTTTTAGTTACAAACCCCCCGGTAGACCTAATTAGTCTAGTTTAATACTATAACCCTTTTGTTTTGAAAAAAGCAAATCCATAACAAATTAAGGAAGTGTTGCTAGTTACAAATATATTATAATCACTATAAATTCGTAGATAAAAGGGCTTTGTGCTATTTGAATCTGGTTCTATTTAGGATATAGAACTCTATTCGGGATAAAAAGGTAAAATGCTCTAGCCATCCTCAAGAGTTACCCGCTTATAAGAAGTCCTTTGATTAGTTATTTTTTCGTATTTGGTTATTTGATACTTAATTTTGAGTAATCTTTTGAGTTTGCTATTTCACGCGAGATACAGAAATACCTGATAATATAATAGTACAAAAGAGAAAATACAGCGGAGAATTCTTGTGCACCCTAAGGGTGTGCTTTGGGCTAGATTTCTTGTATTTTTGTAGGACTAAGTTCCTCTAAGTAAATATGAAGCTCGGGTACATTTAGAATTTGACAACAAGGAGTCTAACAATACTCAACTCAACAGCGAATTACTTCAGCTAAGCTGTTAATTTTCCATGAAATAACCGTGCTTTTTGCTTTTACGATATGGGACATACTCCGCACATAGATACGTAAATAGATATCAGAACAACTATGAATACTAATTCTTTAAAAGGGGTCAACCCCGTTAGTTGGATCCTAATCTAAAATTACTGAAGAACTACTAGTTAGAGCCCTAAGGAATGTTACAATTGGAAATAGGATACTAGAGAATACTATTCCTCAAATATTTGTACTTTACTGAAAAGTGATTCTAAATAGGTATCTATTAGCTTGCCTTGTAAACCCTATAAAAAGTATCTATCGATATTTACATTAAATTTTGGGGTGACCTTGGGTTTTTCAGAAGGGAGGAAGTTACAGTCTTAATTAAGAGTTTTCTCAAGCATTTTAGAGATATCTTTTACTTTTTGTTCTTGTGCAATATTGCCCCGGCTTGTACCGGATTTCAGGTAAGATCTTTCACTCCCCGCCTTGTTTCACCCAGTATCTATTCGCAATTCAAGCTTTCCAATCTCTTTGATTGGTCTTATTCTGATCACTCCTTCTTCCAAAGTTACGGAGTCATTTTGCCGAGTTCCTTCGACTTAATATAAGCAAAGACCCCTATGGAGCTTGACAACTCTCACTCCCGAAGCAATCCCCGGGATTCATCCAAACAAATAAATATAAGAAAATAGGCGTGCTCTTTACTAAACTCATGAAAACACTAGAACTTAAGAAACGACAAGATAATAAGATCCAAAAAACAGGAACAAAAAAAGACCCCTTCAAAAATTTACTCTATATAGGATAAAAGCTTTTCGCACTTTTTCATGTACTTTTTTGTTAACCTTTTTCGTCGACATGAAATTGAGAGCTTTTCTTGTTTGTTTTTGAAATTTGAACAAGGTCTTATGTCTCTTGCCTAATTTTATTCTTGTATTTGAGTTCTCGCTTATCAATCTTAAGTTGTTCCTTAAGAATCTGTGCAATCCTTACGAGAATTAATTGACTCATTCTCTTTAATAACTCGTTTAGTCATTTTAGAAGCTAAAGCCTGACTCTACTCTACTTTTTTCTCGATGAATTTCCTCCGTGAGTAAGCTGAGTCTTGCACCTGCAAATTCTCCTTGTTTCTATTCCCTTATCTCTCCAGTGTACCTATAAGGTAAGGTTGCGTAAATAAACTTAAATCTTAGAATCCAGGAAAAAGGGGAATTTACCTAAGCGGATATCCCTATATTACTCTTGTTACTACAATCCGCAGGTATTTATATGTGTAGGTTTTGTACTTTTACTGATTTAAATTGAAATTTTAAAAATAAAGAACTTCTTGTATAACTCAATTTTACTTTCTTTAGTCTGTTATATCCCTCTTTAGTAAAAGCCTCCGGAAATTTCCCTATAAGATTACTCTGCGGTAAGGAAATAAAGTGGATTTGTATAGACTTTCTTTTCTCAGAATCTAAATTCTAACAAGATTACAATGTTTAGAGCGGAGTTCCTTCCGCTGTCATTGGAAAATACACAATTAAAGAGGTTCCCTCGGAGGACCTTGTAGTATCCTATTTTTAAGTATTGGGGAGAAGCTCTATTTTGGCGTATCCTTATTACTTTCAAGAGATTAGTATTATTAGGTTAGACCCAGTGCAGGGAAGTTCTTTAAAAGAAAATCTTTGATATTGGTTCAGGTAGGGAAAGGCATACCGTTTGATAGACTTCATTCAAAACAACTTATTCTAAAGAGGACACCCCTAATTTATCTAAAGGGTTCCTTTTTTTAATTTAGGGCTTCGATACACTTTAATTAGAGTAATATAACAAACCGGAAAAGGTGAAAGAATTCTTGAGTCTTGTAAATATTATACGAATCCTCATTAATTGAAAATGGAAATGGATCCCTATGGCACCCCTTAAAAGTGAACCTTCAGTTACAGGGATTATAAGAGGTGGGATATAATAAAATTTACGTATACCTATCAGATAATATAAAAAATGAAAGCATATGTACAGAGTATGAGGTTACCTTGAAGGTACAAAGTCCTAACTCCTTTCATAAATTGTAAGTAAAATATTCGAGATTATTCTCAGTGTTGTTTAAATACTTAGTTTTTCCGTTGTAAACCGCTTTCTTTTCTTAGGAAATTAGTAACATGGGTTATGCTTAGTTTCATTTACACCTTAGTCTAGAGCTTTCGGATACCCCTAGATGACCAAGAATACCCTATAGATAGTTTATAAATGGATCAAAAACGTGCTACAAGTAGAAACTAAACAAGAACGGGAGTACTTATACTTAGGTCTGTTCTAACCGGGGCAGTCTTATGTTCAACTCCACTTTAGAGTCTTGTGGACCAAGCAAGAGAGCGCAGCTCCTGTTTAGTCTAAACTTTAGTAATGCGTCCCCCGAAAAGCTTGATTAATTACCTTAGTGAGAAGATCAAGACTTGCTATACTTATTTTAGTAAGTCATAGGACAATCACTTGTATTAATAAGTAAAATCTCAAAGAATTTTTGGTATAGAGATTCCTCTAATGCCTGCTTTGCAAATACTTAGGTAGAAGGGAAGTATATCAGGACAAATCTTTTTTGAGAGAATCTTGTTGAATGATAGACACCGCCACAAGTTATTCGTGCTCGGTTTTTAGTCCAGTTAGTGGTTAACCTTAGTTATTGTTAGGATAGAACTAGAATACCTTTTTTGGTTTATAAAAAGAAGTTAAGAAACGGATCGGTGTCAGATACAGCTGCGGGTATCTCAGATTTTGGGCAGGCCTTTGTAGTTATTAATCTAAAATATTAAACCCTACGTTGTAAATGAGGGAAACATACATTATAAAGAAGATGTCTAAAAAAGCGTACTTATGTATATTTATTCTACCCCTTTTCAGGAGCCCTACCCTGTTTAATGATTAAGTTACAAAAAAGTAAGTAATTATGATAATTAAAAAAGAATAGTGGGCCCTTGCTTGTACCAATCTTCAGAAATTCTCGTAATTTGATAGGAGACTCTTTTGGGTTTCGGGGCGGCACAGCACATTAGACTTCCCACTTCCTAGAGTTTACAAAACTTTATAAAAATTCCCGGACTTGCTACAAACCGTACTACGAAACTGCTCAATTGTTTTAATTTTATGTAATATCTTAAGGGGTAGCCCTTAAATAAGTATTGCTAATAGGTCTAATAGCAAACCCAGAGGGTCCCGGATTAGTAGGTTACCTTATTCAGTCATCCTAGCTTGTGTAATTTTCCTTAGTACGGGCTCCGGTTAAGAAAGCTATTCTAATTAATCTATTGTTACCAGCAAACCTTATAAAAACGCAGGAAACAACAATAAATAGATAGACGAAGGAGGGCCCAGAAATATTAAAACGTAGAACTCTTACAATGTATTAGAGTTTTATCAAACGCTTTTGCTAACCCGTTCTCTGAATAATTAGAATATACCGATAAAAGTTGTTTTCCAGTCCCAAAGCTCTTTTCTTTATAAGTTCCTATTTCACTTGCTCAGACAGAATTCCTTAAGAAGGGATGTAAAGGAGATCCCTAGATTCGAACATCGGCCATGGATCTAAGATATCTGTATTACAGTACCCGCGTATAAAGCACTCTTTTACCTGTTGCTTTTCTTTTACAGAACTACCTGGGAAGTATAAAAAATCTACTTTTTCTATTCATATACAAGTTACGAGCAAACTTATTCTGAACTGGGGGAGAGGTCCTTTTAAGTTTATACGTGCCCCAGACTTCTTTATTTACGTATCTTAAGCCCTTAGTCAGAGCCCCCTTTTGGGTATACTTTTGAGTAATAGTAATATATATCCCTTTAACAAATTCGGTTATTGGGTCTCCCGCAATTATTTTAATGTTAAAAACGATTCTCACAACGCACTTTAGCAAGCCCCTTATTTATCAGTAAAACTTTTTACTTTTACTATAGCAATTAATCTGTTTATTAATCTAGATTTAGACATCAACTAGCATATCACAAGTTAGTAGTCAGAGGATAGGACAAAAGTATTTTGTGATACGGTTTTCAAGCCAAAACGCCTTTAGATTACTGATAAGTATAATATTTTTTTTGTTGATTTAAGACTAGGGTTTATATTAGTATAAGGGTTCCTTGGAGTGGTCAATACTATGATAACTACTAAGGTAATTCAATTTTAAATATTAGTACTAATATTGCTAGATAAGCGTAGCAAAGTAACTTGAATTCTCAAAGAGATACTAATCATAATAAACTCGAGTTTCGTTTTGATCAAGTGTTCCAGAATTTACTATGAATTTAGTGTTCCAAGATTACGGGTGCCTTTTTAGTACAGAAAAAGAATTAGTAAAACCTCGTTAGCCAATGACTTATTGCTTGATATGTATTTTAAAACGTAATAATATTCTATACTATATAAGTGATAAGTGGTTTCCCTTTTAGAATCTGAATTCAGATTTAAGAGTAACGGGTACACTAATCCTAAGAAGGGTTAAACTCTGATATACTAAAAACGGATGGCTTTGTTTGATAAATCAATTGAAGAACGAAGTCGCTATCTAGCAAGGTTTGCTAGAGTCCGCCATTCCTTGAGCCTCTGAAAAGCTTTTTCTCAAGAAATTTATACACTAAAAATGAAAACTAATAAAATTGCCCTTACCACATTAAGCTCTAAATCTATTATTTCAACGTAAGTTTTAGGTTATTACAAAAGTAAAAGTTTTTAAAAATGTAGAGGAGTCTTTTAGAAGACCCTATAGTATAGTAAGAGGAAACTAGCAGACCAAGAGTCTTAATTTTTGGTAATCCCAGCTATTCATTATCACTTTATAAGGTCTTGCAAAGATCTAATAAGGGAAGTTGCTGTAATTTTATACGTTGAAGTGTACTTACTTAATTTTAGACTACAAAAGGGTTACTCAAGCTTCCCCTCCCATAATGATGATTTAAAAACTAGGGGAGGGACCTAACATTATCTTAGGGGTGTTAAAAAAGAGATCCTTTATGCAAATTTTATTATTTTTGTACCTCATTAAAAAGACAAAGGTATCACGCAGCTATGCCCAAGATAGGGATTAGCTTACGCTATTAAGCAAAATTCAGGGTTCGCTATAAAACTTTAGGATAGAAATGCATTCTATTTCTCAACTACAGCAGCTTTAAATGTATCAAAAAAAATGGATCGTCTATACCCCCGATAGGTTTCCTACCTGATAAAGCAGTTAAAAAAAAGGGGAGAACGGATATCTTTTGAATAAGCTAACGACTCTCCTGTATATCCATATAATAAGTATTACTCTATTTTGCTAGAGTTTAGCAAACTACATTATCTGTTACCTTTTTGAATTCTATATAAAAGTATTGGAATAAAAGCACTTAAATGGAGTAAAATTGTATTTTCTATATAAAAACAAACCTATCGGCTCAGTGGGATCTATCCTTGCTTTTTTACTATCAACATCGGAATAATAAACCCTAAGTTATGAATCAAAAGAAGATAAAAAGCTTCCCTTATTAAGGGTATACCTAAGTAATTCTATGCCTGCCTAGTACAAAGTAAACCTTCGCTGCTAGTTTGTTTTAGAAGTAAAAGCAATCACAAGGCCCTTTTTGTGCACTATAGGAGACTTTAAGACCCTGTCGCGTATGATTCTACATTTATATGATTTTCTGTTGCTTTTATACAACTTTGTCTAATAATTAATAGGGACATTCCTCTCTAGGGTTACCTAAGGTGTTCTGAGCAGCATATAGAAAGATAAGAAAGTCTTGAGTTAAAACCTAAACGATATACCTAATCTCGCCAACATGCCAGGTTTAAGAGAAATCCTATAAGAATTATCTGAGATGGAAGAAACTAATTTGAAACGAAAT
>JAYMSZ010000026.1:0-48861 GCA_036897665.1 Pelargonium citronellum
TCATTAGGAGGAGCTCTATCTATAAATTAAACTTAGAAAGAAAAAAGGCAGTTTTACAATTGTAACTTCAATACTGGATACTGCTCACAGAAAAGGACTTCTGATAAGGAGCGCCCCACTTCACAAGGTATGGCACTGAGGAAGGTACGTGTAAAACTCCCTAAACCCTAGGTTTCGGTTCATTAAAGCTCATAGAAAAAAGTCCCTTCAAGCCAGATTTTATTCACGAAATCTAGTAAGACAAAAGGACTCTTATCAAAAAACGGATTCCCTTTCTTTATGAGGTATCTTTCTTTATGGATCCTAGATAGAAACTTATATAGAATATCTGTTAATAAGCTTATCTTTGAGATTAAAACAATACAATGGCCGAAACTTCTCATAAGGAATAAAATGGGGAGATATCCTGAATAAAAGGGATACCCAACAAGGAATGAATATGATCAATCAGAAAGGAAAACTAAAGGCAGCTCATACTAACTAGAATGAACTTATGTTTAGTAAAAAGCCGCAACAAGGAGTCAGCTCCTAAATTTCTATTATAAAGTAACTTCCGGGTTAATTTTTTATACTTAATAATATCCTTTTTCCCTTAAGACTAGGAAAATGCAAAATCCTTATATAGGATTTCTTTTATAATAAAGAGAATAATCTTTCCCTCATTTTCTATATTCCCTGTGGGCTTTAGGAATTGGAAACAAATCGGAGGAACACAAACAAATAAGAAGACCCCTTACTTTATATACTTTGAATGCCTTTCATTTCAAATTCAGGAATAACCTATATATATTATGCTTTTTTTAACCAAATACTTTACGAAAAGGCTAAGGATAACGAATCCGTATAAAGTTATTATCTAATCTTTCATTTATTGCTAGTAAAAAGGAACCCATTTCTTAGATAAAGAGAATCCATTCCTAGTAAAGATCTTGGTAAAAGAGGCTCGCTCCTAAGACTAAGAAGGGACTCTTTGGAGGCTCTCCTATTTAGCTATTACATACTAGGCTCACTTGAATATCTACTCCAAGAAACTTCTTTTTAGTGAGGGCTCCCCAACAGTACAAAAGAGTAAAAAAAGAATTCTGGAATTCCTCCTATCATAAAGGACTAGGTTATTTTCTTTGTTAAGAGTAAGAGGATTCTGAGGAGCTCCGAGACGAGAAAAGCTTTTAAATAAATGTATATAACTTTTAGTTGCTATAGTTTTCACCCTCTAGGTAGCTTACTCCTACTATTTGAGGTGCCCAAGCAATGTTATTCTAATTCTATAGCCAAAGGTAAATGAAATACAGCATTAATCCGGATCAGAGCTAAAAGGGTTTTTATTATCCCTATTAGAGTAGATACTGGGGTGGGCAAGAAGTTTTTTTGTAGCTATGCAAATTGAAGATTTAGATTGACACCTTTTTTTTTGCAGTTATTTTTTGATGATACATGGTTGAGTAATATAATTCAGGAATCGTAAGTCTGACCGGAAGTATATAAACAGGGGCTATTCGGTCGCGAGTTTTAGTAATTTACAAGCTATTAACGCTCTATATAAGAGAACTTTGTTTACGAAACAGTAGTAACTCACTTCTTGAAAACCTGGAATATAAATCGGATAAGTAAAGAAATAAATAGAATGCCTTTAAATCTGTATGTAAATTTATATCCCTATTCCTCCTGCCGAGCAATGTCAAATCCTCCAAATTCTCATACATTAGATTCTCTTATAAAAAAGTAGAGCTGGGAGAATGAAAAAGAAGCTCGTATCTATATAATTAATATAGCAGCATTAGGAAGTAACTCATGCTTATTCTATACCAGTCTAACCAGGGCTTCTTTTACTAGCATTGAAACACCAAAATGAAATAGAATAAAAGACTGCGTACCCCCCTGTTTATCTAAAAAAAGAACTTTATTACTAGAGGCGAAAGGATGTGAACCCTCGAAATATATTAAGCTAAAACTTTGTTTGATGTACTCTTGTTCATATTCCTTAATTAGTTGTCGGTACCGGGGTAGTGTAGTAGGTAAAGCCAGAGTTATTCCTATGTTTAAATTTATTTGTTAAAAGAGCCTTTACACTTTACTTAAATAAGTATAAGTCGGTCGCAATCAAAGCTTCATATTTTGGGGGGTCACACAGTAAACCAACCTATGTATATTGCTTCGGCCCCTTTTAAAGAGTAACTCTTGAATTCCTCATATTTAAATAACAGCAGACTTATATATAAGATATAGGAGATATTAGGAGGAGTTGTTCTATTTTAACGAGAGACACTAAGCAACTTTATAAAAACTAGAAATAAAAGACTCAATTGACTAGTAATAAAGTGAAATAAAGTAATCGCGCTTTATTCACTTTCCTTATTAAAACTTCAAAGAGATTTTATTCCGTTAGTATGAGTCTATATATTATTTTCTAGTCTTGATTATTGTATTCTATATAACCTAACGAAAAAACTTTTAAAACTAAGATACTTTTGCAAGTTAGATGTGTGCTACAGACTTCCCCCAGTATTTATATACCTCCATTACAAGGTCTTTTAAGGATTTAGGGGACACTCTTGAGTTAAATACTCTCATTTTTATGCCCGAATAAAGGATAAGGAAGGCTTTTTTGTAACAATGCGTTCTTAGTCATTTTAAGAGTCAGCACTATATTTTAAGCGGGATACTTTCTTAATTTTTGGGTTTACCGGCGTCTATCTTTACTAGTTTTGTTGAGCTAATACCTTAGGATAAAGCGGGCATGCAGTCTCTCATTTATGGCATCTTTTTCTAATTCTAGTTTTTTTGGAGACAGAATTAAGGGATGTCGAAGTACGCGATAACCTGGTTTAAGACCCTACTGATATTCTGAATATTGCTTTTCTTTACGAGTACACAACTTTAAATTCGCGAATCCTCAGCAAACCCCTAATTGAGCTTTTTATAAGAAAAAAGAAGACTCGGGCTTCCTCTCTTTTGCTGCTCTCTGAAAACGAGTTCTACTAATAGTAATTTCATACCCTTGCAGTTGTGTGCTGTTTTACTGAACATACCTAAGTAAAGTGTATTACTTACAAGATTTCAATCTCATATCGCGCTTTTTGAGATGCGGTCGTTTGTTTCTTACAATCTGGATTCAAGCGTATTTGATTAAGCTACTGACATCCGCTTTTTGGAGACCCATTAATAACTAGGATGTTCCGGGTAGGGATATTTTACTAAGTCTAAAATATCGGGCTTTTAGCCTAAAAAACTCTATCTATAGAGATTCGTCATGGTGCGTTGAATAAAAGAGGAGGATAGAAAGTCAGTAAATTTTAATTATGTATGAAGAGTACAGAAAACCTTAGAATTTAATCTATTACTTTGTTGTTAGTTCCCTTAAGAATCTTAGTGTAAAAAGTAAAACGATTAGAACCGCCATTAGTTAGAATGCTAAAAAGCGGCTTTACTACAGGTTTTAGACGGAGTCGAGGTAACAGCTATATACAATATATACAGTAGGCTCATATAAACTATGAACAAAAAGAATTTCTATAATAAGTGATTCTTTTCGGTATAATATAGAGTAATCCAGAGATTAAAAAACGCGAGTTTCAACTTTATTTTGTATTTATCTGTGTCATAGGAATTCCGAGAAGTAGTATTAGCCCAACAAAATCCCAAATTCGGGTATTACATAAAAAAGTAATTTCATGTTTCGAGACTATTTAGGAGCAATTCTTAGACACTAAGCGTTTAATAAAATAAGACCAAAGAGTACCGACGAACTCCTTTTGGAGTACTAGAACCGATGGAAAGGCCTACGAAGCCCCTGAGTAGCTATCCTTGAAATAGCCTAAGAGTTCCCAGGGTATGGGTGTACTTTTTCTTAAGTGGACGCGGTGTAACTAAATTACTTGTGTGCGTGGTATGGTTCTCGGTCTTAACCAGTTAGATCCAAGGTGAATTAAGCCCTATATATTATCCTTGACAGTGGAAGGGAATAAGTGTTCCGGCGGAATAGTATATAGAAGAGGTTTCTATAGCTATTTAGAAGTAGTATTTTCATGATATTACTCGGCTATCCTATCCCCAATAAAAGTAGTATATTACTGCAGGTATATTAAAATAGGAATACTGTTAAGATCTTGTTGAATAATATTATTCACTATATACATTCACCAAACTCAAATCCCATTACTAAATTTCGTAGATATCCCGATCTTAGGAATGCTATAATATATGAAAAAGAAGCTAGTGCCTAGAAAGGAAACCTATAAATGTAGGGTTTCATGATCTCATCCTCATACTATTAAAAGTACCTGTATTAACTAGGTTTTCTTTTAGTAGAAACTTTTTACAAAATTAATAGCATTTTTATACTTATTGCCCTACTACTAGCTTATGATACATTTAGAGAAAACTTGTAATCTCTCCTCAGTTTTGAAGCTCTATATATTTTAGAAACAAAGTCCAAAGGTACTTATTGATTTTACTTTTCAAGGTAACTTTATCCTTTTCCAGCAAATAGAGTGGCGAAACACAAGCGCATTGGAGTTTATATCTTAAGTCACGAGAAATGACTCTAAAAAATTCAAAATGAGAGCGTATACTGTGAAATGCTTTTGTTATAACTAGTATAGTATCCGAGAACTGCGGGACCCCCTAATATAATAAAGACTGGAGAGGAAAAAAGGCTCTAAAACAATCTTGTCAAACCCCTAAATTTCATCGGATGAGCCTGCGTAAGAGAAAAATTCTCACCAAAGAGAACCTAGACGAGGGTATAAAAAAAGCATCTATATTTTACTCCATTTTCTTGTACCTAAACCTTTATAACTTGGACTTAAAAGGTTTCGGCTCCTACTGATTTTATCCTTACCAGGCTAGTCAAGCTAGGGTATTACTTAATTTCTTAAAAATCTAAAGCGGGTTTCGAAAGCTGGTTCAGTTCAGTAAAACAAAACAGTTTGTAAAATCTTGACTATATCTACCTATAATCGGGATTCTAGTACATAGCTAGAATTCAAAGCCTTTGTAGATCCCTTTTATGTACTTTGAGAATAAAGCGCGCTCGAAAAGCACTAGGTTAACCCTTGTATATCTTGTGTCAATTGGCTTTTCATTATAAGAAGCTGTTGTACAGGATTTCTCTTGTGTAATTTATATCCTTTTTTTTTCACTTACAACGACCCTTTTCTAAAGTCAGAATCGCCTTTTCAAATGGACTACTTATAGAGGGAAGTAACAGCTTTCCAGAAGCAAAATCCTTACTAGGATTCCAAAAAGACTTTATTTAAATAAAATAGCAGCTAAACTCCCCTCAAGCTATCAAGACAGGTTTAGTTACAGGGCTTCTAAAGTATGGATATTCCGTGATTTGTAAATTCCTTATTATTACTTATACGTCTATGAGTCTCTTGTTTAAGGTTTGTTTTATCTAACTGGTTTTATTTGTACTACTCTTATGAAATTTGAGGAAAGAATCTATTTATTTCAACCCATTTTTAGTAGTACTAAAGCTACTACAAAAAGTAAGGATTACAACTTCTTTAAACCCCCAATATTATTTAAATCGTATTCCTATAGTTTTTGTTTCAATTGTTTTCTTTGAATTATGTAAATAAAGTGAAAGCTAGATTGTTTCTTTATGGTCTTTGGAAGAGGTTCCTATAAAAGAAAAGTATTTGCTTTCTTAATTAATAAGCATAATGTTTCATTGGCAAAGTTTTTATTTCACAATAATAAGGGAAAACGTCTTCCTTATCCTAGCTGCTAAATGACTCTAATAAAGAAATGAATGTAAACCCATAACACTTATAAATATGGGTTTTAAAACTATTTACTGTAATTTATAGAAAAAGTAGGAGAACTTGAATCAATAGTTGCTAGTATAACTTTAGTATAGCAGCTTCTTAAAAGTCAAAAAGGCAATACTGTGCAATAGGGGGAAGTTCCCTGGTCATATAATTACTGGATATTTAAGTCCTTCTTGGATAAGATCAGAAGTCAAACTTGTGTGACAAAAAAATTAACACGTATTAAACGGGCAGCTCCCATTCTGGTTTAGACCAAACAAGCAGTCACTAAGAAACAAAGTTTTTGTAATTCTTATAATCTTACAAGAAAAGGGCTACTCAAGGTTCGTTACTAATCTTGTCAAACCTAG
The DNA here is from genome assembly GCA_036897665.1 of Pelargonium citronellum. Lineage (NCBI taxonomy): Eukaryota > Viridiplantae > Streptophyta > Magnoliopsida > Geraniales > Geraniaceae > Pelargonium > Pelargonium citronellum. The sequence goes on from JAYMSZ010000026.1 coordinate 6,128, forward strand.
AAATTAGTATTCTATATGGGACTTTTCACTCAAAATGTTCTGGAAATTAAAACACAAGTAACTGGAACGAATATAGCAAATAGATAAGAACACTAGAAGTAGAACTACATACTTTTTTGCTTTCGGTTAATGTAAGACGGGATATATAAAAATATAGTAAAGGTTTGGCTACGTTTTTGACTAGTGGTATACTTTGGCTTTCAAAGGAGTACTCTAAAATCCCTAGGAACCCCTTAGTGCTTTATCCCGTATACCCCGGGAAATTTATGGTGTATCCCATCCAAAAGGGTATTCTTTTATTTATAAAAAACCACTCGCGCTTACTCTTACTAGAGTACGTAATTAAAAATTTTTATTACATTCCTCCAAGAAATGACAAATTTAAGGAGTTTCCAGCGGGCCTTCTAGAAAGAGGATCCTTGCTCAAGTAACAAAAAAGCTTTCTACTCAACAAGGATTTTGTACCAAACCCCGGCCTTTACTCTTTATCTTACAACTCCAGAAAAGACTTTACTATCTGTGGTATTCACTTATTCTTAAAAGTTGCCTCAGTATTATAACCTAGTGATAGTGGCATAACTTCCTATTCTTATAATTAGAATTTCATAGTTGCACTTTATTTTTTCAACTTTAAAGACTCCTATTATAATTAGTTGCTATATCCCCTTAAACTTCAAAAGTAAATGAAGTAGCATAAAAGAGTAAACCCCCGGTCTCGTTTATATCACGAGCACAACATGTCTCTGAATTTTCCAGACTTGAAATAAACTTATACTTTAAAAGTCTTTCAGGAGCGCCTTTTTGCAAATAGGATTTTCCAGAATTAGGTCCGGATCCCTTAGTTTAATATACCAGCCTCCAGGACTCATATAGAACCCCTATAAGAAAAGTTAAGAATTACCTAGGATAAAGTTTTTTACCAAGAACAGCTTCAACTTGTGCCTTATGTATTCACCGTGCTTTAGATGTCTTATTTGTTTGTAACTTTTCCAGGATATCTATATTAATTCCTGTTGATCAAAATTGTAGTAAAATAAGATGTAAATTGTTAGTAAGTCCTTATATGTAGTGTGAATAGGGGCTCCTTCTCAAATCCGGTACGATTTGATTATAAAGTTTATATAAACCCCAACTAGAATTACTAAGATTTTCGGTATTTATTCATGCATATAAAGATCCCTTGTGTTATTCTCGCCTTAAGAAAAATCTTTATCTGCTTAATACTTAAAATATAGAATTATTTGCTTAGTACAGCCTAGAGTTAGTATAAGAAAAGAGAAAAATGTTTATAATGACTCCATTATTTACATTAAAACTCCTTATAATTTAAGGTTATAATTACAATAAAGTTGAAACTTTACAAAGTTTTATTCGAACTATACCGAGGGTTTATACTACTTTGAACCGTTCATTTAAATTTAGGTCGTAACCGAAAAGGAGAAGGGGCCTAAATTACCAAAAACCCTTTTTCTTATTGATATAACTATATCTGATAAGAAACAGTACCTCATTCCTTTACTGCATACATTAATACTGACTACTAATTTAATCTGATTAGAACTGCTCATTTTAGTTGAAGTCAAGTTATCCGTCGTAGACTAAGCCACTAAGTTTCTGCTATAGTATCCCATTCACTCCAGAAATAGAAGTAAGTTACTATATATAGCTTAGGAATTGGTTTCTTTAATACCTCTACTATAGAATTCCTTTTTCACTTTAAGATAGGATAGACTTTCTAGCTAAAGCAAGCCTATTTAGCACGCTTTCCGTTAATAGTCTAAGGAAAAAGAAGCTGTTTACTACTCTATCTAATTAATATAGTTTAATTGACAGTTTTTTAAAGTGAAGCTATTAAGAATTTGAGCCTTCCTTGTTTCATTTGTTTCAATAACAATTAGAGGAGTTCCCCTTTAAATAGTATAGTAAGTAGCCTCATTCTTGATTTTAATTCTAGAAATAGGATTCTCATAAAAAGGACCTCGTGCTAGCCCATTTCCTTTTGTTTTTAAGTATCTTGTTCTAAGTAGTAATTAAAGGTAGTGTAGAAAGAATAGTATATACCCAAGAAAGAATATAACCTATAAATATAAGATTCCGTTTCTAGCTAATTAAATAGAAGTTTAGCAAATTCCTAAAAAAAAGGATACCTAGACACTTACTTTGCTTAGAGTTGCTTTAAATTACTCATTTTAGAAGAGTCCAATCTTAGTAAGAGGTATTTCCCTTATTCAAATTCGTGTAAACGGGTATTCTTACTTAATTGTTCTAGGTAAAGCTTTAATAAGGACGCTTTAATTTAATACAGGATTGGCTCGAAAAAAGAGTATATCTTCCCTTAATGAGCGGAGTAAGAGGTGTTCTAAAAGACTTCTATTTTAGGAATTACTTGAGTATAAAAATGAAAGCTTAGCTAATTTGGAGTTCGGTAAATACGACTTTTAAGCTGTTCTTTGCTTTTTTTAAGACTTATAAAATATAGGTCCAGGTATTTAAGAAATAACGAGCAAGATTCCATTTAAATAACAAGATATACTGTTATATATATAACTATATACTTACAACCAGAAAAGTACCAACCTTAGGTAGCTATCCTTACCCCTACTATCCTTGATAATTAAGACTTTGCTTTTAGTGCTCCGCTAAATAACTAGCGAAGTAGAAAAAGGGGCTCCCAGTGGATCAGAGTAAGACACCCTGCTTACTGGGGTATACAATACCGGCAAAAGTTGACTTCACATAAGACCTATTCCAGAAGTACTGAATACATTTCAAGTTGGTCATGATTCACCAGAGAACCAGAGAAAGGGCACTCTATTCTATAATCCAGGGATCCTTGAGGGCTATACTATGAAAAAACTAAATAGAGTGCTCTACTAATAATATAAATTTAGTGTAAGAAACTCCCTTAAATGAACCTTTTTTTAATGACCGGCCTTTGTTAGAATCTTCCCTTTTTAAGTGACGGGGATCTCATTAAGTAATCCAGGCAAACAAAAGAATACCTATTCTTTGCAAATAAAATTTAATAATTAGTCATAATCACTTGGGTAATGAAGATACTAGTTATTCGTATTAAATTTTGGATCTAGACAAGAAGGCTTCTGAGTAGTGTTAAATACTACGGCGGTTCCTAATAAGTATGAGTGAGTAAGCTAGCTCAGTTGAGGTTAGGATTTTATGTATTAAGGTTCGAGTCGGTACGCCAAGATAAAAGCACGGCAGCGCTAGTTTAAAAGAGACATTCGTGGGTTCAAGTCTTCTTATCAATACTGTAGAATAAGGCAGTTATATGATTACTTTTGTTGCTTTTTAGAACTTATAGACCCTTGTTAGACTAAGTAAATAACTTAGAATAAGACATTAAATTGAACTTAACAAAGTAGGAAGTAGAACGCCCGAATGCCCCCGAATAGTTCAGCTCCATCTTCACGAGAGCAAGGTGTACCCAATTTATTTATAAAACATATGTATAGGGGTTCAAGAGCCCTTTAAACTAAATAAACACTAACGCAATCCGATGATTACGAGATTGAAAAAATAGAAAGCTATACCTATCCGTTCGGACTAGTCAACCGAGGAAATGCGAGTCAAACTTTAGCATAATTCTCAAGCTATGGATTCTTACTATGATATAGTACTTTTAGGGACCAGGCTCCCGATGCTCAGTGGTATCGTCTTAGAAATGGATTCCTTTTTGTATTTATCCGTGTTTTGGAGATACATAAGGCCATAGGTTGAAGCTTTCACATAGAGCTACTCCCCTTTTTATTAAATTACAGATTAGTTATTTATAAGTAGCTATCGTAACTCTAAGAGGAAGGATCTAGGTTATGAGCTTTTCTAAAGATCCCAAGATTACAATAAACTAGATATCTTATTAGACTAAGTTTTTTTATTACGGGACTTTTTCTGGCATCGGTAACAATAGTTTTAAATGCCTGTATTTTATGACGCTGAAAAAATGAAACAAATAAGCGAGGGAATACCAGATATTTTTAAGAAATACTAGGATAGATCCAGTAGATTTACAGTCAAAAGAAGGGCAATAAGCTTTCAAAATATTATCTGCGGCCGCCCGTTTAAGAGTTAGTTAGATAAGTTTCAGGTAAATCAAAGTAGTCAAATTTCACTACTTGTATAAATATGTAATGCTACTAAATTCCTACCCTATAATATCCTAATAAATGTTATTCCCCGGGAGTTTGGAATAAGGTAGGGATTTGGTCTTGGTAGCACCCTTTTGCTACATCTTTTATTGACTATTTCTGTATGGCATTGACTTTAATGTTTTAGTAAGTGAGGGAAACTAAGACAAAGCAAAGCCCCAACTATGACTCCATTTCTATTAAATTTTGTCGATTTCTTTTATTTATAGCAACAAAAAACTATGGGTTCCCGAGTAATATATCTTAGCGTCACTCCGAAATTATATATTATTGAGTAAAGCTGCCTCATGCCCTTCCTATCAATGTAAAAAATCCCAGAAACAGCATTAAAAGCGCAATACAGGACACCTATAAAAGAGCTACCCTTTCACACAACACTCAAGGAGTGAGTCCGGATCTACTTAATAAAGAATGCACAGAAATAAGATAAAAATTGTGGGTATTCTGAGTTCGGAAAGCCTTTAGGATTTCTTTTTTATATTTCTTGTAAATGCTCTTGTTACTCTATAAAAAAAATATATTCTAAAACCGATCTTCTATAATAGATTCTCGTGTTAGCTAACAACTAGATTATCTAAACCCTTTGGTATACAGCACTAAAGTTTAGTGAAGGATCCACTCTTAGAGTTATAAAAGTAAAAATTACTAAGTAAAAACTTGGATTATTATATGTGTTTTTAATCGTTTTTAATCTAAGAGAATTCAGAAAGTGGTCCCCGAAATTGACATGAACTCATTACTCTATCTAAATTTTAGGATTTATTAGTTCTAAATAAGGCAAACCCTTTTTCATATTTATGAGAAAGAGGCGTCTCGGTTCAACCAGACAGACAAAATTTGTTATCTTGTAAAAAGCGTTACCATTAGCTTTACATTTAGGCAAGAAAAAAGGAAAACTCTATCTTGAGACTTTATTTATAACTTTAGTAATGCAAATAAAACAGCATGACCCCCCTTTAACCTTATATCAACTTCAGAATTCCCTTTCTGGAATAAAGCTCGGAAAATATGTACTCTTGTTGGTTCACTGACTGTAGGCATTCCGAGGAGTCATTATTATACTACAAATTAAGCTCCGTCTTTTACTCATCACAGAGTATCTCTGATCTGAGGGTGAGGTCAGCAAAACACCTAGGTAAAGTCTTTGTTTATACCAATTCTAGAACGTGCCCCCTACTAAGGGCAGTAAACTAAAGGATCAAAAAGTTTCTATTCGCTTTTTTAGTAAGTTACAAGCTAGAAATATGTATAAGGAAAAGCTATTTATAAAGATCCTACCGGACCTGCTAGTTAAATACCTTGAATTCGCTTGACACAGAGCTTCGTCTGATCATAAGTGCACCTACCGACTCTAATTTTAGGCTTATAGTGGGTACGCTTTATCAATTTATTATTACTAGGAGTAGTAGCGGCCTCGTTTTCGTCAGAATAATATTGATTGGTATTTTTTCATCGGTCTCCGCCCTCAATAGGTATTTGCGGAGTTTGTCTTATACACTTTTTTTCTTAAAGCCCTCCGTGGAACCGATGAAAACTACATCTTCAATTCAAATAGACGTGTAGAAAATAGAGCTCATATATAGAGTCTGCATACCTGTTTGAGAGCTCTTAGTACTCGTATACTAGGAGGATGCTAGTAAGACCTATACTTTAACTTTTAAAAACTCAGGATATTCTAGTTTAGAGGTAGATGAAAAACGGTAGAATATATTGCAAAATAGAAAAAGGGTAACCCTCAAAAACCCTCTAATTTGTTTAATTAAGGTCAACGTCCTACTAAAGCTTTCATTTTCGAACTTTTTGTCATGCCAAAAAAATATCGGTGAAGTTCTTGTTAACTGAGGCTACCGAGTCCTCATTTCCAGAGTTTTTTCCTACCTAATTCATATTGTTCCCGGTCAAGAAGTTTCATCATATCCTCCAATTTTGTCTTTATCTTTGTGATATTACCCGAATTTTAAATAAAATGAATAAATTAGCACTTGAGAATTTTACCTAGTTCGAAGTATTTCCCTTTTTCTAATAAATAAGTATCGTTCAGTATAATCCCTAAAAGATAACGTGGTATTTAGACTTATCTATAAATTCCTTTGCTATAACAGCTCCTTTGAAGAATACATAACTTTGAAATACCGCTTTGACCTTAAATCTGTGCTTGGAAATACTCTTAAATAAGAAAGAAGTTTATAGGTTCTAAACTAAACCCGATTAATTATTAAACAGTAAATGAAAAGCTGAGTTTAGGTATACTGTTTTTTGAAAGAAAGTATCCAATAGAATAGTACCCCGAATATTAAATAAGTATTCCTATCTTCTAAGTAATTCTCTATCTAAACTCCGTTTTTTAATCCTATGAATCGTATTAGGTTTATAGTGGTAATTTACTTAACTACTTCACTCAGTAATTGTAAGTCTTTTTCCTAACAAATTAACTAAATCCTGTTATAATTTATAAATATATGTAAACTTGAGCTCTTTGTTAATTAATCAGAATCCAATTCCTTTTAACCTAACCTTTATACAAGGGTTTGTGAAAGTTTTTCTTTAGTACTTTTTTAGGGAATCCTGAGAGTTTATATGGACTCAAATGGAAATCTAAGTAAGTAATAAGTAAAGAAGACCTTTCTAAACAAGAAATAGTAGGCAGGCTTGGAAATAAAGTTTATAGGTTACTAACAGACTAAAAGGTATTCCTTTGCTTTTACGAAAAAGAGATGGAAAATCCTAAAAGAGTTAGAGATTAAACCCTAGGAATTTCGATTCTAGGAATCGGTATTCTTAGTTAGTTAGTTAGTTTTCTTTACAATTTCAAAATATCCTTATAATCTATCTGAAATCTATAACTCTTAAACAATATTTAAGGACGGAAGCCCTGTAATAGACCCCTCTTTTGTTTTCAATCGCGGACTTAAGCAAATATTTGTTACTAAATGGGGATTATACCTTGCTAGCATTCGCCTGATTAAGATTTTTGATTGAACTTGAGTTTTAGAACTTAGAACGAACTGGCATATCAAGGAACTAACTAGATTTTTAGTTTAGAAAGTAATCGTGCTTTACTTTTAGAACTGCGCAAAGAAACCTGATTTACATATGATGGGTGCCTCAAAAAGAGGGGTCTCAAACACATTTTAATTAGACGCAGGTTTACCTTACCTCTTGAAATAAAAGATGAAAGATTCTAAATACAAATGAAAATAGAATAACTCTGAAGTTTAATTCTTTACCAGCTAGGATATTTATTAGTTTGGTACATCTGACTCAGAAAAAACAGGGTCTTACTTTACTTTAATTCCTATGTACTTTGAGTCTATCCTGATTTACCATGCTTTACAATTCCTAAATATTTGTACTTTATTACCAGGATCCACAAGAAAAAAAGACTTTCACTTGACTCACAACAACAGAAACAATTCTTTACTTTAGCCCCTTATAGCCTTAGAAGTCTCCCTATATCTCTATATCTTAAAAAGAACAAACCTAAACTTTAAAAGCTACAGACCTACTTAACTAATAAATTCCAGGATTAATAGAGTCCAAGGACTTTATCCGTAATTACTTTCAACCAACAAAGACTCAGGGTACAGAAGAATTCCTTATACCGGAAATCCTTTACTAGCTATACCATCATAGTGTTAGCTGTGCGGTTGCCTTGGTTCCATTAAGAGAGGATTAAAAAGGAATCTATTAGTACAATCCAGAATAAAGTACCTCAACAGGTTTGGGAAATCCATAAACAAGAAGACAATTTCCAGAAATACATAGAGTATCCTATATATTAGAGCCTTTATTTCCTCAACGATTACCTCAACTATTAATAATATAGAGTTAGAGTATTTCATACCTCTGAAAAAGAAGAAACTTTCCTAGCTTTACAAGGAATACAAAGGCATTGGTTGGACTTCCTTTACTTTCAACTGCTTTTAAGACTCGGATTTGAATAGGTATCTACAGAAAGAGAATCCGGTTTCTGTTATTCACGGACTGCTAAGATAGAGAGAGCTACACTTCCTTGCAAAGGACTTCAGCTAAGAAAAGAATTCTTAAGACTTTAAAAACCTAGTCATGTATCCTGTAAAGCTAACTAAACTAGAGAATCTCTGTTATTCCTTTAGCTGCATAGCTTTGCCTAAACCCCAGAATCTGTTATACCTTATACAGCTTTACATACTTCAGAAAGAGCTACAATAAATAGAATGTTATATCCCCAATCTCTAAGGCATGAATATACTACTCAAAGGTAAGAAAATGAGTTTCTGTCACTAACCTGGAATTCATTTACTCCTTCATAAACTACTTAAACAACTTCATCGGAAAGTTCCCTCAACTAGAATAGAGTCTTTCGGAGATAACTAGTTCAATTAGCAAGCTACAAATCAGGTTTATGTACCACAAGGAATTGCGAATTGCTAAGAAGAGTTAGTACAACCTGAAACATCTGTTAGGACAAGTTCGGGAACTCATTTGTTTACAAAATAACCCAGGCCGTCATAGCAAATTCCCTAAAGCTCCACTTCGACAAGAGCTAAAATCTTGTGAACTCTTTCCTAAAATAGTTATACTTATTATCAACAATCAGGAACTTCTAAAAAAAGGAATTCTGATTCCTAAAACAAATAGCAACCATTATCTATTATCCTCAGCTTGCTATACACAAAATGACACAATTATCGGAATTACTCTAGCACAAGAGACATGCTCTTGCCTTGCAAACCCAAAGAACTAATCGGTCTGTCATGATTAAGATCGGAATCAAGCTCTTGCTATTGGCTATCCAACAACTGGTGAAGCTCCTTCTCTTGTACAGGCTATGGCACCTTCTCTAGGAAGTACTATTATCTCTCCTAACTCCTACTGTTACTGCTTATTATAATAGGATCCCTTTCTACTAAGAATCCTCTAACTCTAACTCGTAAGAAGCTCGTAAGCAACAAGTAAGTCATAAGAAAAGGTATATCTCTAATCTAAAGGTAGTAGTTTTTGGGGGTATGTCAGGGATTCTTTTCAAATGAAAGGTGTTTTTATACTCTATAAGTAAAATACTTGGATCCTGGAATTTCTTATTAAGTTAAGTGGCTTTAAAGTAAGGAGACTGGTGTATTTGTGTTTGGGAGAATGTAGTCTATTTTAGCTTTTCGGCAATTGCTTCTAGTGTAAGGTTGATTATACCCTATACTATCCGGCATTTTGGGTAGATGGATTCATGTATATACTGTATAAGGTTTCAACCCTCCCATACAGGGAACAAGAGGAATACAACTATAACAATCTAATAAAATATTCTATCCTTATTATTTCTTACTAATAGAATTTAAAGAGTAATAAAAAAACTCCTATATATTCTTGATAAGATAATACAGTAGTTCCAATTCTAACAATAGCTACGGGTTTTTTCTATTAAACAGAGTACACTAAAGCAGAGCTCTGCTAAGATCTATAAAGTCCTTAATTAAGGGTCAAAGATACTAGTAAGCTACGTAATCCTTTATTAAAGCACCAGGGATTCAGGTCTTTTTGAAGAGTAAGAGTTAGTTAAAGTTTCGTACAAGAAGTCTAGTTCCTAAGACTAACCAACAAGGTACAAAGAATAAGAAAACTTTCGAAGTTGAGTAAGTAAGTTAAGTCAGTTAGTGTATTTTCTGTTTCCAGGTTTCAGGTTTTGCAATTCCGGATAAAGGGTTAAGCTTTTCAAAGAATATTTGAGCCCAGTAAAAGTGAAAAGTATTGCTAGGAATAACATATGTCATTGCAGTAACAACATGATTTTACTAACTTGTGAACTACTCCACATCAAACACAATCTCTTGATCTTAGGAAGCTGTGCACTTTGTTGGGCTAGAAAGCTAGGAATGCTATGGTATCTTAGAACCTTAAAACCCAACTATTCTATAAATCCTCTTTACCGAGTTCTAATAATTCTAAAAAGAAGGTACACATAAAGAGCCTCTGTTACTCATCTTAGGACCAAACCAACTTTAAAGACTCCCTTTTGTTCGAACCTTGTAAGCCAGCTCAGGATTCTTTATTGGGAAGCAAGTGAAAGCTAGGATATTATAGTACTCTATAAAGTTTCCGATCTAACTGGGTGGGATAGAAAGAATAGAATAGAGATATTTTCCTTTAGGTTCTTGTGACAGGTTCTTGGTGTAGCAAGTTTATCTTGATTCTAGAGAGTACTTATCCGGTATATTTAACTCTGTCAACTTTATGGAATTTCCTAACCTATTAATTTCAGGTAAAATCAGTACCAATTGAATCCTTAGAACCTAAAGCCCAATCTTGACCAACTACGGAATCCCTTCTTGATAATTGTAAGCTCTTGCAAATTCTTTCAGGACTGGGTAACACATTCATTGCAGTACCTACTTCTTGAGAAGATGCCAAACTATAATCTCTATAATCTCTTTGCTTGGAAGCACTTTCTGGAAACACATTCTGGGCTGTACCAATCCTAACTACAAATCCAAGTTCTAACCAGTTCTTTTGTTCGTAAAGTACTAAGCTGATATAGCTTAGCAGAGGTGGAGAACATAATCCGATACTTGATGACTGAGAGTACTCAAGCTTATAGACGGTGTCGCTTCTGTACCGTTATTTTAGGATTGTTTGTACTCTATTAGGAATTTATACTAATTCAACTGAAAGGAAAGTTAGTACATCATCCTAATGGGAATTCGAGCAAAGGGAGGAATGGAAAGTTGACTGTCTTTAACATTAGGAAAGAACTAATAGATATCCTGTCAGTATATTCATTACATATTCCTAACACTCTCTATTCCTAACAACCTATTTATCTTCTCTTATTAGCTACACCGAATTGCTTTAGTACACTTGTTTGGTTCGTATCCTTAGTACACAGAATTCTGTTGTTAGCATGTTAGAGACTGTGTTGTTAGGAAGATAAGGAGGTTAAGGCATTAGGAAATCCTCAGTAAAGTCCTCTAAGGATCTTACTCCTTTTTACGGAGTTAGAGTTATATCCTGTTGGTGCTCAGATAGCAGCTGACAGAAGATAAGGTTACAGAATACTTATTTAGTAGATATGAAAGTTTTCTTAGTTATAATACTAACTAGCGTAGTTTTTGTGTTATACAATAAAATATCTTCAACAAGTTTTTACAGGAACCTTAGAATATTTTCAAAAAAGCTGTTACTGAAATATTAGCAAAGTATTTTATTATGTAGAAGTGAGGAGTACATTAGATTAGTTGATTAGTTATCAGAAGATGTGTTGTATAACCTAAGACGTTTAAACCTTCGGGTTCTTGACAAGAAACCCTTCTTTTAGTACTCGAGGTATAGTACTATACCGACAGAATCGTGTCATTACCCTTATTCAACATATATTTTTATCTATCTAAGCAAGGGGCCCACTAAGGATCCTACTGTTCCTAATGAGAAGACGCGCTATTTTTACTATTTTTGAACTTGAGAAAGAAAGGATTTCACTAAAATTATGTTCTGAAAAGTACTTTTGCTCTGTGAGAGTTTTTATTTTAGAAAGAGACATGCATTTTTATCAAAGTAAGGATCCAGATATCGGAATTCTCTTAGGTTGATCCGAAAGAGAAGGGGCTTCTTATAATGTTAAGTCTAAATAGGATTTTGTTTCGTGTATATATACACACACGATCCCGTTCAACGGAGTACAGCCAACGAATGAACCTAGGATTCCCTTTCAAATGATTATTAGCAAAGTAATTTGGGATTGTTACTAGTCAAGATATTCCGATCTATAGCTCCAGTGGGTAGGAAAATATAAAGACATTATTATTATTATTATGTAATCTTTCAAAGTGTTTTACTCAGTACCAGGCAGTATATTAATTAAGATAATCCGACCCTACATATATAGTTTATTTCCTTACTTGTATACTAGGGGTTCCTAAAATATATTTTTTTATCAAGATGTCTTTTTAACAGTTACAGTGTCTCAAAAAGCGCTTCAGATTGAAGACAAAAGCTCCCATACAAAAAGAAAGGAATGTTATTCTGTGCTTTATGTAATAAAATCTAGTTAATTAAAATGCCTTTTGGTTAGAGATTTGTATTATATAGGAAACCCTTAAATTATATCGAGCCGACCCGGATACTGACATAAAGCATAAATTGGAGTAAGAATAGAGCTCAACTTGAATCTGAAAAGGCCCTATAACAAGTAGTTCCCAGAGTAGGGTGTCTCTTTTCCTAAGACTAATGAATAGGTAATTACTTTATAATAAGCAGAAATGTACAAGCTTCCTTTTTTGTTTTTGGAAAAAAAAAGAATTAAACATAATCAAAGCTTATAAAACTTCCTAGGAATTCCTTATTTCATTTCTAATTTTTATAGATAAGTGAGGGAATGCTTCGTAAATAATCTAATTGAATCTCTATACTATCAATTTTCCTTAATTATGCATTGAACTAATTTAGGTTAATTGTTGGGTATGAGAGGATACCTTTTTTGCAGTTAGTTTTTTAGATTTTTGTTCCTTCTTATTTATAGGGGTTACTTCAGTAAAGTGTATTCATTCTAGTTCAGGCTCTTATTACTATAGGGATCCTACGAGCTAAAGAAAAATATGTCAATAATTTATCTTGTATATTTATACGAAAAACAAAAAAGTTACTTTACTTACTAAGGGGTATTCCTTGACAAAGCCGCTCTTAGAGCCATATAAGTAATGCGCGCGGGAACTCATTAAATATGTAACGTAGACCTTTCTACGATGATAATAATAAGAGGCCTTTTAGAAAGTATGCGAATGCCTATCCCCGTGGTCGCCTTCCTTGATCAAAAGTCTACCTTATTAGGGCTAGGAAAGATATGGTTTTCATTCTAGGGGGATTCCCTACTTATTTAGTTATTTAAGCTTTCCTAAAAGTTATAGGATTTACTACGAGTTTTCCTTAAAAAGAAAAAAAGTATATTTTTAGTATAGGAATCCCTTAACTGCTTCGAAACGAGTCATTTAAGGCTTTGTTTTCTACAGTTACAACTTCCCTAATAACAGCCTAAACTTGACTGGATTTTGTTCGTAACTAAACTCTTTTTCTCTATTTCCACGAAACCCTTATCTCTAGGAAGTGAGGAATTTGAATAGTTTGTCACATTAAAGTATTAAGAATATTGGAATTCTTTTCATAAATAAAGAGGGAGTCTTGAGAATCAGGGTTCTTTATTTAATTTATTCTGGTAATTAAGTATAGACTGGCTTTAACTAGTACGGTAAGAGTAATAAAACAAGTTTACCTCAGTTTTGAAGTATAGCTAATTACTTTAAAGCTTTATGGAATTCCAATAACTTGAAAAAGGATTCAATTGTAACCTCAAAGTTTGAATACTTTACCGACCAAGAAATCAGGAAATCAATCTCTATAATCTAAATTAGAAAAATGTACTTTAACTAGAAATAGAACCTCTAAACTATCCCTTACTATATGTTAAGAATATATACAAATTAAAATATAGGTCAACTTGAGAGGGTATCCGTGTTAGTTAATAGTCTACTTGTTACAAGGCTTCTAAAGTTTAGATATTCCCTATCTCTTCTATTAAAATTCTTAATTAGTAAATTCGCTAGAAAGAAATTATTTACTTATTTGTACTAGCTAATGTTTATTTCCTTTATAAAATAGGAAAATGTCATCAAGAAAGTGAGTTATCCTTATTGAGTTTCAAATGCCATTAGAATTGAAGTAATAACTACCTTTATGTTTTCTATAGCTAATAAGACTTATATCTGTTTCAGTTGCTCTAGTGTTTTAATTGGTTTAGGAGTTTGCTTTAGTAAATAAGGTAGTAAGCTTAGCCATATTCCTTATTTATATAGTTTGTTTCTCTTATTAGTTCTTAGTTAGGATTAGGAGTTGACTTAAATAGTTAAGGAGTTTTGAAATTCCATATTCTTTAAGCTTTAATAAGCTAAAGTTCACCTTTTTTCATGGGATGTAACCTGCAGCTACTTCTTTTGAATCGTTTTTATTAGGCTAATGAGTATAGATAATCTACTTTTTGTTTGAAGTACTATTTCCCTTACTGTTAGGGAGTTCATTTGAATTGGGTACCCTTTCTTAAGAGTATTGGGATTTACTTTACTAAAAAGGGTACGCTAGTAAGCAATCTTCTTATTTTTTAATAGTTTCCATGTTTTACTAGTAGTTTACTTAATTTGCAATTCCTTTTCAAGTATATCCTATCAAATTTACTTTCATTTTTATTTGAATTGTATTGTTTAAATAAAATATGTAATTCAAAAAGGGAAAATAAAGTGTATTTGAAGAAACAAGTTAGTGCTTTTATGCAGACTCTGGAAGAACTCTAATTTGATAGGCCGGTTACCTTACTTACAGGAGCCTCTTAAAAGAGACCTTTACCCAATTATAATTGAAAAGTAGACTAATTGACTGAAGATTCCTCTTATCTTAACCTATTATACCCTACTATTATAGAATATAATAACACGAAAAGCTTAAAAACAGTAATATCCGACCCTTTATTAGTACTGTAGAATTCCTAATAACTACTTTGTAAAACCAAAAACATTTAAACCGCTTAATTCTTACATTACTTTAAAAATAGGTTAAATTAAAAAAGTGATAATATTTTATCATATTTGCTCAGTTTAAGTTGCTACTCTTTAGAAGCTTTCTAACTTACATTTCCCAATCTAAAGTTACTTTTTGCAGCAATAAAAACTATAACGACACCCTCTATATGGATCTATATTGACAAGTACCCCTGCAATATAATAATGTTTCCGTTAGGGCAGTCTACCTCCTACAAAAAAGATTAATCCTCATTGGGGCATTCAACACCCTTTCAAACGGGGGCACTTCTGTATATATAATAAAACAAAGGAAGTCTAAATCTTAACTCAGCAACTAGTTTAAGGAATACGTGAAAAGGATTAGCTTTATGTCATTGAAACTGGGTATACATTACGTAAATATTACAGCCCCTTCTAAATTAAATTTGAATTTAGAAATCTTATAATCTTACAATTACACGTAAAAGGAGATATATTAATTTCATGCCCCGAGTAACCTACTTTTTCTTCTTTTGTCAATAAAAATGCTCTAGCAGCCTAGCTTAATAAGGGCCATCCACAGATTTAGAGATTTTCACTCTTTTATTTGTGTAGTACCTAATTTGGATTTGTTTTTTAGTATAATTAATGAAGGAACTTATTTATAGTACTTCTCTCTATTCTATATGGTGGGTATCCCTATATTTTGGACTTTATATAATATTCTTAAGGTAGATTTAATTTAATGATCAGGTTTACTCATACAACTCTCTAAAAAATCTTACTTATGCTATTAGTATATTTTGTCATATAAAGATTCTTTATACATCAATATGAGTATGAGTGGGTTTTCTTAATCCTAGTGTTTTGAATAGTATAGGCATTCTCTCCTGTAGTGATAGGACTTGAACCCTTGTATTCTGTACTCTGTTACTCTTAGTCTTACTGTAGGTTATTCTATTCCATTTAATCTAAATATATTTACTAATTTACGTTTACCAGCCAGCCAGTCAAAGTATATCTATTTTTCGGATAGAGCTTCGAGTCCAAAACTATAAGAATTGTCCAAGAGGGAGCCCTTCTAGATAGTAAATTAGCTTCGGATATTCAGCTTCCACAGGTCTCCATAAGGGGTCCGCATTAGTAATAGAATTTTAGGTTAATATAGTCAAAAAGATTTGATATCTTGATTGTTTTTTATTTAAAGTAATAGGAAACCCCTCTCAGTCATAGTAACTCTAATAGCTTCAAGTTTTAGAGTTCTTTCAGTACACTAAATCAACCTCTACAATTAATTTGTAATATTATTAAGATAATATATATATAATATTAAAGAGTATTTCCGTACTTGGATTGCTTATTCATAGTGAATTAATTGATAAGAGATTCAGCTCTTGTACTAAAAAAAAAGGGGGGGTTCTTTAAGAGAATCTTTTATGAATAACAGGGAAGAATCCCTTCTCTCTGTAAGCTGAAATATTCGTAGTAGTAAGGATTCCTTATTTCGTATTAAAAAGAAACTTGGTGTAAATTAAATAGAGTCATTTAATAAGGATTATCCCCTTTTTTTACCTATATTATTAGTATGTAATGTTTTTGTGAAAGTTCCTTAAAACTTTATTCAATCAAATAATTCCACAGTTTGAAGGTTTATAACCAACAAATATTTAGTACTTTCCGATTATCGACACGAAAGCCAAGGATTCCTTCTCAGCCACAAGTTAAATAAGACTCTCTATTCTATGTCAAGGAACCCCGGTTTTAAACGTAAGGACTAAGCTACATTTTTATTTCCACTAAGAGAAGTCAAAATACTAACGTAAAGTGTTGGCTTTTCAAATCGTTAATTGCATTTAACAAGGTTGAGACTGTTTTATTGACACGTTGTTTTTCCGATATATGCCTTTGGTCCCTGCTGATAGCTTCAGCGTATAGTTTTTATATAAATAAAGACTCAATCCTGTTGCTTGTGCATTTTACTTAAATAAATATTTTGATATGAACATGCACATTAAAAAGAATATCTAGCTGAATGTTCTTTAAATTAGGGCAGATCTTGGAGCAGGCCGGAACTCCATTGATTACTAAACATGTGGAACTCTAGTCTTCAACTCAAGCAGACAATTTACTATTTCGGAAAGTTTAGTAAGATCAGTATAAATTCTGTTTTGCCAAAGGCGTTATTATCATTTCGTTTAGGCTACAGGACCCCTTTTTAGCATATATCCCTACAATAGCAATACAACAAATGAATTGTCGTCAGTTAATGGCCCTTTTTATATCTCTTTTTTGTTTAACTAGAACAGGAGAGTGCAGTATCTTTTAGAAATTGACTATCGAAAGGAAAAGGATAGAAAGACAGACCCATTCTTGATAAAATTCAGCCTGTTATTCTTGAATAAAAAATGTCTTATGCTATGTAGTTTAGCGGGACCTTTTAAATAAACTCTTGAATAATCTAATATTTATCTCCTTTAGGAGAAAACTTAGAAAAGCTAGTTAGTAGTACCTTGCTTAGAGTAGTGCAAAGAACTCTTTTTTAGATCATAATACTGCAGCGACTACAAGCAATCATAATGAGAAAACCCTAGATACCTCGAATCCTAGTCAAAGAAAAACAGGTTAACTTAAAACCTGACTTAGGCACCACTTCATACAAAGTAGACACAGTAATTTTATTTACTCTCTTGAGTATCAAAAGTAGACTCTATTAATGGATGATTTCGTTACTCATTTTCACATATTGGTAAATCCGGTCTTTAGATGGACTTCACATTGCCTTTTTGAGAAGGGGTTTCTTTTTAATTAAAAACTTACAAAATTAGTGATTCGATTAAGATAATTGATAACTTCCCCGATAGCTTCATAGATAAGAAAATCTTTCTGGGCCAAAAATCCCATAAATATAGCAATTTCAAGTCTACTTATTGACCTTTTTTAAAAATTGACTGAGAAAGGCGGTATTCCTGTTCTAAATTATATTCGAAAATAACTAATTATTATCGTATGGTGAAAACTTTGGTATTAAATCTGAAGTCCCGCATTAAATAGGAGATAGGGCTCAAACACATGATATCTTAGTTAATAAAAAACTTCTAAAGTCAAGCTGGTGAAAATGGGGGCATAACGTATTAATTAAATAGAAGCCGTTACCCCTCAAATTTCTTATTTGATACTACGTTAGAGCCTCTTACTTAGTGTAGTAAGTTTTTCCTGGAACCAAAAAAATACAGGGACTTAATCATACTAGTATCGAGATCAGAGTAAAGACTCAATATAGAAAAAATGCTAGTAATCTCGTAAAGGTACATTATTGCATTGTAGAAAATCCCGTTTTTAGTAGGGAAGGGAGTATCTAATTTCTTAAAGCATAAGATAATTTTTATTTTATTATAAAGTTGCAATCTATAACAAGTCTTAATTTAACTATGTATCTGGACTATTCCTAGTTAGGAGAGGAGTCTAATTATTATCCTTAATAACTGTAACCACCCATCCATAACAATTAGAACTATACTAAAACTCTCTATTAACGTATATACCTAAAAGACTCTATTACATACCTTAACAAATAAAAGTAATACAACTACAAGAAATAACTAAAAGATAGATACAATAGAATACATATAAGTACTATTACTACTATATACCATCAATACAGGTTTCTAATACGGGGAATAACTATAAGACTAGGGTTGCTAAGGGGAGCCTTTTTTTCCGATTCTGTGCCATTTTAAAGTAAAGTCTTTCTTGTGAGAAGGAGAAGTGGAAAACCAAGTTTCTGCTTTAAAACACCCTTTAGGTTAGGAAATGAAATTGAATAGGAGTTTCACTTTAGCCTTTCATTCCACTTTATATACCTCAAAAGCCCTTAAGAGTCCTGATGTTTATTGTGTGTAATTGAGTTAAATTTAAGGAGATTCTCTTTGTTGTATCCCAGGAATAAAGTATATAAACTAAATAAAATGGGAATCACGTATATAGAAAACTAGTCAAATTTGGTATATCTGGACCCCTATCCTGGACCCCTATCATAGAAAGTTCTCCGCGTAATCCGTAAATGCCGTGCTTACGGATGACAAAAACGTACGAAAATTGCAAACAATAGAACTAGACCTAAACAAATTATCCTAATAGATAAAAGTTTGTTTTACCGACTTTAGGAACTTTATGTCGTCAATGTCAAAAAGGGCCCATACGCATGCGATCTTAAAACGTATTGTCTTTATATCCCATTAGTTTGCTTTGTTCTTGATAAAATTCTAGTATATAAGCATATTGCGATTTACTCATTTTTAATATAACGTTGAGTAACTGACAAGATAGACCCACTATAGCTATCTGAAATAATAGAATTATTAATCCTAATAAGAAGCTCAGATAGGGTTCCTATTGAGTTCCGCTATAGTGTTTTCAGCTAAGAAAGCCCTCCTTTAGCGACTACTTGACTTTACTTATTACTAGATTTCACATATTAATAGGACTCACTTTAAATAATTGAAAAATGACAATCTCGAAAGTCTTATTCCACTTCGGGAGACTTACGCTATACTAACCAGCTGGCTATTAAAGCATCCCGATATATGACGGATTTCAATAAGGAAGGGGTGCTCCATTCGAGTGTCAACTAAAAGGAGTTCTTGTAACTTAAGACTTTTCTTCTCTTTAGTTTATCCCTTTATTTGAACCAAGGACCTTTTTTATTCAAATAGAACTGAGTTATGAAACTGAAACCTCTTACTGTGTTTTACCCGGTAAATTAAGAAAAGTCAACAACTTTAGGGATTTAAGGATCTTAAGGAAACTCATTTCTTAATTAAGCTCTCGCAATTATACAAATAATAAGAATTTTATTTTCACAACCTATATATTATCCACTTTGTTAGTTTTAGGCGAAAGACAAGGTTTTTAAACTTTCTAATCGAATATTTTTTCCACTAATACACAGCTATTAATTTTCTTTAGTAAGAAAAGGCATATCCTCAGATTTATACTAAGACTCTATGGACCCGTTTGGTATCCCTTCCTCATAGGATATGTATCTTTAAAACCATTTGAATATTTTTCCGTGGCTTGGCAGTTCCATATAGTCATTTTGTGTAAAAAGCGCTCCGCTTTATATAAATAGGGTTCCTCTTCCCTTGCTCAATCAACTATTTTAATTAAAATGAAATCACATTTGAAGCGGCTCGTTATAATAGAAGCATACTAAGCAATTGATCTCTTATGAAAAAGGGCTTTCTCTCGCAAAGATAAGATTTATAGTAAGTCGTTGGTAGTAAGTGAATTCATTCCAATAGGTTCGAATCCTTAATATCCAAAACTATCGAATTTTGATTTAACAATAAGTATATCCCTAAAGGCCTTCATAGAACACTCACAAAAAGTGAGAATAATTAAGAAGATCTTCTTATTTTCTCATACCCAGATCCTACTATTAACTCTAGGAGTAATAAGCAATTTGAGAGTGTTAGATTAAGATTTATATCTTAAACCAGCAGCTATTGCCAAGGTATTACAGGCAGATAATGAAAATTATTTAGTTTGTGATATCAAGCAGATACTTAATATTCTTTGTCTCCGTAAGCACTCCCTTAAAAATTTCATATATTTTTTATATGAGTTAATCAGGTTTTGATATCGGGAGGGTATCCCATTATACCTATAAACAAGTCATAAGTAGGCGAAAGGCGTTTCCAGTATTCGAGCATATACTTACATATATTTTATAGGATTAGAATACAATTCATAAACATAGCTAGCTCAAGGGGTACTAATGCACAAAAGGGTTTCATTGCTATTACCATTATTCTAGTACTTTTTTGAGAGTAACTACAAGAATATTATAGAACCCTCGTAAACTTCGACTCAGATTTTCAAGAGCTAATAATGCATACTTATAACCTAATCCTAATAGGTTCACCCCTAGAATTCTTCTTATTATTCTGTAAACCTTTACTCTTCCAACATCGGTATGCCCCTTGAATACCTATACGAAGCCTTTAACAACCGGTAGGCCGACCCACTACCTGTATTGAACCGACTTGAACCAGTGACATGTCGGAAAAGAGAGCTCTGATCTAACCAGCAAAAAGACGGAAAATGTACTCTTTACTCACTTTACTACTAAATTTACTACTAATACTAAACTACCTTGGAGAATATACAAGATCAGTATTATTTGAATCTATTTGTATTTAAGTAATTCAAAAACTAAGACTTCCTAACTACTTAAACTGTACCAAAAGTACCAAAAAAAGAAGCTTAGCTATTTAAATCCTCGCAAAACTATGCTCCTTTACTTGATATAACGCGGCCCCTTTTTTATATCAGCAATACCACGATTAAATTAAACTTCTCTGAGATCAAGATAATTGAAGAATTGAGCTAGTTAGGTCTAGTCGCTCCCTCTGTGTATACTGTGGAAAGGATAAGAGAGATTAAGACAGGAAGACTCTTTGTATGCCTTTGTAATTAAATTTGGAGGTAGCATAAACTTCTGGATCTCATGGATTCGATCCTATTCGAAAAAGTAACAAGGATTGAGAACATATGTTTATTTAAGTGATTCATGTTTACTCAGTTTTTGCACTTTCTTGAATTTATAAGCAATCGAGTTAATAAAAATTTTTAACTAATGAGCTATTCAGATGCTTGATTGTAAGCTTTTCAATTTAGTTGTCTTCGCATGGATTCGTAAAGCATAACATAAATAATATAGCCTTCCCTAATTCCTTTGTTGAGGTCGAATCACATTCTATTGCAAAAACAATCGAATGGGGTCTCCTGTTGTATCTTATGGTTTTCTTAGACCTGGGTATTCCTTGTACATTTTCAAGTAGATCCATTATATGGCCTTCGGCTGTAAGCGCCTAAACTATATATTATTATATAAGAGACTCAAACAAGATATCCGGAGTAAGAAAGTTTACTTACGTAAATAACGCATAATAAGATATCTTATTTTAAGTATAGTATACTCTCAATACTAGTGGAAGCAATCTAATAAATGATTTATTAAAAAAGCATCTTTTTAGAGGGAGAAGTTATTCTTATAGATGTGCACACCGATATGACCTAAAAACTTATTTTTCTGTATCCAGATATAATCCACTCCGAATACACACTCTGGCAAGTAGAAGCCCCAAGTATCACGTTTTAATTCAATTATATATATAGGAAAATTATTAAAGAGGGAATATAACTAAGCGAAGCGCCTATACGAGTTTATTTTTCTCTCAATAGGAACGAATCCAAGTATCTCAAATATGCTAGCGCACTCACCTGTTTTTTGATATGTACAAAAATTCTCAAAATAGACTAACTGGGGCAATAGAGCTTTCTATAAAAGAAGTACACGGGCAAAAGGCAAAGCAATCGTAGAATTCTTATCGTATCCTATTAAAATCTCATTATCTCTACTTATATCAGAATAAGTAAAGAATAAGACCTAGGTTTTTTTAGATAATCTGAAGTTATAGGAAAACTAACTGCTTTAGGATTTATACCTTTTATCTTAGGAATTTCTATACCATAAGGCTTTGAGCTCCACGAGCCGGGTGATCCATAAATTCATTTACTAATACTGAGGATTCCTTTTAAGCTCAGTACAAGTCTTTGTAGCCGAATAGGAATAACAAGATAGTTAAAAGTTTAGCTTAACCTATAAAAAAGAAGAGTTCCTTGGGGTATTGTCGAAAATGAAGTCCTTTTCAAAATGAGTATTCTCAATTTCTGGCATAACGATCACTAATTATAAAGTTTATTCCAGACTGCCCTTTTGCTTTAGTAAATTAGGTGCTATCCAGAGTATAAACAGAATTTCCTCAGGACTTATCTAGTTTTTGAGTTCTTTACCCTTTTGGATAAGTGCAAAAAATAGGGGGCCAAAATCCGTATAATAGATCTTGAATGAAAGTGGGACATTGTGTATTAGGTCAAAATCTGGGATATCCATTTAGTAAGCTATACATAGGGGATACAACTTCTGAGTAGCTTATATAACTAATCTAGTAAAAAGGTTTAGGATCGTCAATAGATTTCTATATACCAGGGGTCTCCTTAAAAGTTTTTTACAGAGAGCTGTAGTAAAGGACCAGGCAGCATAAATGTAATGGCAAGCTAATAAAAAGCGGATCAATTACTTTCACGAAAGTGGTGAGTTGTTACATTCTACTACTTAATAAAAATGACTTTTCGAAGTTATACTACTCCCTTTTCCAGAGAATTAAAGAGCTTACTGTGATGTTTTTATTTCGAGCCAGTGCCTCGTCAAATACCGCATACTCTATATCAGCAGGAATCCCTTTTTGCTTAGAATTATATGCTTTATCTAGTATCATCTTTAAAGGTCCTCCTCTCCGCGTTTATTTAATACCCCTTAGAAACTGCGGGGTCTTGAAAAACACTACATTACAGAATAGAATATCGAAGTTATTTTGAAATTGCATTTAGTATTAGTATAAACTTGTCAATTCATTTGCTAATGTCAAGTAAGTGCAAAAAACTATATAGTAAGGTAAATAGGTTTGCATAGTAAATGTAGTTTTAACTAGACCCCATATCCGTGTTATATTTAAAGGTAGGAACAATTGCTTTTTTAAGAAGGATCCCTTTGTGAAACCTATAAGGAGCGTTGCAAATCAGCCTTAATCTTATCATTTATACTACTCGACTCTGGAATTTTTCATTTATTCTTTTGTTTTCAAAGCTCCGATTAAGTTAGTTCTTTTCTGGGCCTTATTTAGAAAGTATGTATTAAACCCTATTTGAAGTAAAAGTATACAGAATAGTAGCACTAGCCAGGGCAAGAGACTTTAAATATTACATGTATAAAGTCATTTTTGCCCTTTTTATTAAGAGTAACTTACCCTCAATTTTTAGCTAACTCCTGACTCTAGGTTTTAAAGTTATATACAAGATATTTGAGGAAGAGCGTCCTGAGGAAATAGGAAACCAAATACAACTAACTCTAAGATAAAAGAGCAGAAGTGTTCAAGAAAGTTTGTATTGGCATGTTATTTCAGTAGAAATTGTTAATAAAAAGTAAGAATAAGTGAAAGAAAAGTATAAGGATAAGGCGAGACTCTAGAATTCAGTTTTGGTATAATATTCTTTGCTCTTGATCCATACTTTAGAAATCCTGTTGAGTAATTAAGTACTAGAAGTTGCTTCTCTTCAGTATAGGATGCCTGAGTCGAGATCTTGTACCACAAGAAGAAAAAACTTGATGTATTATCGCTTTAAAAGGGCCCCCTCAATCTAAAACAGCATTTGTATTTTAGGGCTATTCTTCCCTTTTTGTCCTCAATATAAGGAAGGTAAGGGTACTTTAATTTGTTTAATCAACTCCCCTGTTATTTGTACTACTTCTTGGATTTAAGACTCATTCAACAGCTTATGGCCTTGATCTCTTCGAGTGTATTTTATAAAACACTGACTCTATAAAAAAGGGAGAACTTTCTCAAGATTTGCTACTAAATTAGAGAACTAGGCTTCGTATATGTAAAATATTACAAGCTTGTCAACTCACGACTTTAAGGATCAGTACAAGATAGTTTTTGGATTCCTCGTAGGTAAAGGGGATATTATCCGAGTCGAAAACTCTTATGTTATGCCTTATTACATCCTCGGGTTAGCTTATTTTAAAAGAATGTTATTTCATTTAGCAAGGACTGCCCAAAAGCTACAACTCTCATGATACCTTTTTCTTATGGAACAGTATGAAAAATACAACTCTACCTAATATACTGGAATATTTGGATCACTTCACCAAGCTAGTTTTAAACCTCGGGATTATCTCTTAAAACTAACCACTTCCTAAATCCAAGAATATACTCTGTACATACAAAAATAAGTAAGTTCTAGTAGTATTATAAACCCTCAGTATCTTATTGCGGTACTTCTGAATAAACACGGATATACCTATCTGGAATTACTTTTCAGTAAAGTACAAATATTTGAGGAATAGAATTTCCTAGTATCCTATTTCCAATTGTAGCATTCCTTAAGGAAGAGTTATAACTAGTAGTTTAGTAACTAAATAAGGATCCAACTATAGGTTACCTATAAAAAAAGGGTTACACTTACTCTAACTAATTTAAGTAGGGGTTGGAAGTACATCAAAAAGCTGTATTATCAAGAGAGGGATTATAGCTGCTATATAGATGTTAGGATAGTAAAAATGAATAAAAATCCATTAAAATGTTAATTAGGCGGGCGTTTCTATTATTTTACTGATAATTCCATTTTTGTTTTTGATTATTTGCAAAAAGTAAAACAGGAGCAAATAGGGACTCTTAAGTAATTGGCAACGCGTTTCTTGTACAAAAGATATTCTAAGAAAACGGGTATAGTTTAGTAAAATAGTAAATCCTACATCACCGGTCTTAACTCTCGTATAGCACGCGGAAATAGCAATAGATTATATCTAGGTTCTAATAAAAGCAGGAATTTTGAGAATATTATCAATTGATACAAAGTCAATTTCTGGTATAAGTCAGGCTGGGAAATAGCAAAACCTACTTATCGTGACTAAGAAAGCTTTTCTATAGAGTAAGTGATAGGCATAAACTAGAGTTTTGCTAAAAATATAAGATTGTTTAATTCTTAAACACGAGAGGGCTTCAAGGTTAAATAGAAAGGAGTCTCTCTTTACTAAATTCCAGCAAAGACTTTTGGTTAATGTTATTTAAACGAGCACTTTTTGCATAGTTTTTGTCAAAAGTGCCCCATATTTTATACAAACAAAGAAGTCATTACTTTTGCATTAGCCCTAAATAGATTTGACAATAAAGAAACAATCAAAACAACAGAATACTTTGTTGAGTGCTTTAGAAACCTACTCTATAACTAACCTGAGAGCTAAAAGGTGTTAGTTTGATAAGGAATTTTTTGAAGTTCAAAGCAAATACTTACTGACTCTTAGAAGTAGGTAAAGGACCCGTTGATAAACGGCGGATAACGTATTCTGAATATCTAGAGAATAAATCAGATTCAAATATAGTACCAGAATCCTAAATCTTCCCTACAAAAGAAAGGAGCCATGCTAGCAAAAAGTCTATAAATAAGGCATTTCCTTATATTTACTATTGAATTTGCTTGTTACTGTAACGTAACTTTATTACTTAGATTTTTTTTTAAGTAAAACCCCAGTCCCTTTTAGAGCTTCCAAGGTTCACGTTTAGTTTTTATTCTGGCCCGATTTGTGCGCTATAACGAGGACTAAGAGCTTGTTATGTAGGATTTTCTCTCCCCTATTTCAATATTTTACTGCAGGTTTAATAATAATGTCTTTTATTTGTTATTGGTTCTACTTTAAATTCTTTAAGGTAATTCTGGGCCTTTATTTATGACTTTATAAAATATATCTCCTTACCTTAAGACACTGCCCCGAGATTACTAGCTCTTTTAACTTAATTTACATTTTATACAGTACTTATAAGACTAACAAACCTCGATATATCTATCTAAAAGTCAGTCAAAAACTAGTAATTACAATTTCCTTGATCCAAAAGACCCCTATAATTTATCTCCTAGTCAGGTAGTCAGGGGTTACCCCCTTTTTATTTCTGTGGAAACTTTATAAATAGAAATACTGTAAATAATAAAGTCCTTACTTGCTTATGGAAAGACCAAAATTTCTTTAATAAAATAGTAGGAAAGCAAGTGCTTTAGTCTGTTAAGAGTCCCTTCCTGTATTTTACTCTTTTGAAATTAAGATAACGTATATGTTTTGTAAAACTGTTCTTTTTAGCAATAAACTTGGAATACTTTAAACCTTTTATGATACACTAAAGTAAAGAATCCTGCTTGAAAAATTAAAAGGAATACCACTTAATTTAAAAACTTTTTTTGATCCTGTTTAGATTTATTTAGATTTATCCGGTATCCAGTATAAAGACTCATTTCCCCTCTTTTTTTAAATTTTAAGTAGGAATAACTTAACATACCAATTACCAGAGCTAACATTGCGGATACTCCTTAGTTTCTTAATAAAAAGTCTTTTTCTAAGAGTCTTTATATACCCGTAAATCCAGTACTGTTGTACTTACAAAATGCTAATGTATTATCCTAAGCTACCTCCTATATCATTGTTATCCCTTTACTTACTTATTAGTAGGAGTCACAGCCGCTACAGCTTAAGACGGAGCTCTCCAGCTAGAAATAGCAAACTATATTTTGAAAAAGTAAGACTTTGTATCGATGTAGTTGTACCCCGATGAAAAGCTCTTATTGCGTTAGGTTAGGTGTTAGGTTCAAGGAGGAGTCAATATATGAGAAAGTAAGCTCTTTCTTAGAGGTATTTAGTGTACTTCTTAATTACATATACAAACCCAGGTCTACGGGTAATTTAATATCTGCAATTGTTAGAATACTTATTCAACCGAAAGTATATTTTGAAGATTTATGAAAAGGTTAAAAGGGTTTACTACCGACGAGGGCTTTTCAGTTCGCTAGCAATTTCCTTAGCAAAAAAAGTCTAATACTCTCCTTAGTTTTTTGTTAGGTTATTGACTGGTATCTTTGATGACTTTGTCCAAGCATTCGCTTCAGAGTTGGCTAGATTTTTGACTCTATAGTAATATATCCACAGTTAATTGGCAAAGGGCACGGCCTAAGGTTCTTTGTGTAAAAATTACTCCATAATATATGTAATGAATGAAACCCTGGATTTATACGGTAAGGCCAGCGGGTTTCTATTTCATACTATCTTACTTAATAGTAAGCAGATCTTAATTAACATGTTAATACTGGAAAACTCAGGGCAGTTTACCTACTATTGGATTTGAACCAATGGCTCTCGCCGTATGAAAGCGATACCCTAACCACTGAATTAAGTGGGCCAAACTAAAGAAAAAATAATATATATAATAATTTAGGGTACATTATTCTTATAAGATAAATTCTAGATTAAGAAGATTTTATCTATAAAATTTTCTATTATTATAGTAATACCTGTAGTATTTTATTAGAGTGCTGGGAAGAACTCAAAGGATAAGTAAAGCACGTACCCAATTATATGACTGACGCAGGTTAAAAGCGTGTACTATGTATTATTCCTTATTGAAACTTACTACTTTTTTTTTAATTTGAGTGAACTTGTCATCGCACATAAGCGTATAGGGTTTGGAATTCCCTGGGTTCCCTTCTGGGGTGTGTTCTTTATCTCCTGTCTATTTTATGTATTTTAATTTAATGCGAAGATTATTTTAGGTATTCCCTTTCAATCTCTAAGAGCCCCCCTATAGACTTGGTCTAGCAATCGAAATGAGGGTAGGATACTTTACTAGTTTTAGTTTAGGTATTAGACTTTTAATATATTTAATATATAATAAATCATATGCAGAACTTACGTAAACACACTAAGCCCTACCGCCCTTATGAGATGCTTTAGAACCCGACTTTTAGGCAAGGTGCTTTTTGTTCGAAAAACTCTTTTTGTGATCTAATAAGTGGACTTAATTAGGATTAATTATGAGTATAAAAAGTAAACCGTGTCTTAGATTCTCAGATCTAGCCTAGGCATACCTTGCATTCCTCCAAATATACTACAAAATTTATTAATTAGTCCACAGCTTTACATGGGCACTGGTTAAAGATTTTCGGAAAAAGTAATACATTATAAAAAGGGGCCTTTACTTTCTTTTTCAATTGAGGAATATACCTAATAGGTAGTTGAGTTGCTAATATATGGATCTATTATATTAAAATTTTGTACCTTTTTGAAGACAAGATAATACTTTTTGATAAACTGGATACACATACGAGATTTTCCTTCTCTTTATCGCTTACAAGAACCCATAGCAATAAGGATAAGTTTACTTTTGACTGAAGCAAGCTACTCATACACTGAAAATTACCAACCGTCCGATAAAGTACAGATATTAGCTTAATTTGCAAAAAGAATACTGCTGAGAAAGCTCGTTGTATTTTGAATGGAAGGGACAGGCTCGTGGGTAAGGACCCATCCGGATACCCGATAATACCCGTTTTTAGTAAATTTTAAGGGACCTCTGTAATACATATCTCATAAGTTCTAACTTGCTAAAAAGAAAGTAGGATGCGGATATAATAATCAGAACAAAGTGACTCTCACTAATATATAGAGTATCTCGCGAAAAAACCTTGCAATTTCTCTTTAAGTCTAGATATTTTATGCTATAACTTTAAGGTTCAAGTACGAGCTCCTCCACCTTTTCTATTACATAGGGGCATCTTCCTTACGGAGCGGTTCTTCTGAACAAGGATGTCCTTTTTGTGAAAGCCTTCCTTTTGTGTTATGGTTAAAGCACTAAGTAAAGAGATAGATAGGGACCTAAATCAGTTTTATCAGATTTATACAAATTTTAAGCTAATTTTAGTTGCTAACCTAAATTAAGTTATTTACTTACTTGCAAAAGGAAATACACTATTTTTAGTTCTACGTGCTATACAAGTATAAAAGGGGTATATACTTTGAGGGGTTAATTAGCTCTGGCTGTATTCTTGTAAAGTAAGAGGGATCTGTATAATTAATTTCTTGTTTTAGTTATTTGTTAGTGAGTTAAAACTTGTTTAGTGATATACATTTCGCCCTTTGCAATAGGTTTACTAATATAGTGAAAGTAACAAGACTCTCATATCTAACTAAATACCTGGAATATTATTAGCAATACGCCGTGCCCGGAAAGTCTAGTAATGAGAAAATTACTATATAAGCAGGAGATACTTTTTTAGTAAGGGATTTAAATATTTATACGAGATATCACCCGAGTTGAATCCTTGTTCGAAGAAAGGAAAAGACTTTACCAAGATTTCACCGTGTACCTGCAGTTTCAAAGGATTGAGAATAGGAAGGTGATCGAGTGGAGAGAATATATATATTTAAGCGATTTCGTAAACATTGAAGAATAATCTGGATTAACTATATGGAAAAAGTTCTGTTTAGACTATAAAACGTCTATAGTTGAGGTGCTCTAGAACTAACTTTGTCTCAAATTCCTAAGTTTTAAAGTAAGTTTAGGATAAAAATATGATACTTTTTAATTCTGATGTATAAAAAAACTGACTAGAATCCATATGAAAAACTCTAGATTTTTGTGTCGCAGCGGTAGAAGTATACAGCAAACAAAATTGATATGCGGGGAATGGGTTCGAACGATATCTATTTCAATAAACCAATTGTACAAGAGGAGCCCTAATTAGGTCCTCTTAATAGGATACTTCTTCTAGGGTTGTTAATAAAAAAGAAATACAACACGTCATAGAGCTCCCTGTAGTCATAGCGATACAACTAGTATACTCAAATTATATATGTTCCCTCTTTTAGATAGTGAATATTTGTCATTTTATTAATTAGAAAACACTATTTTTTTACTTCGTTTAACAGCAGCTAATAAAACCGACTATCCTATAGTTTTTTGTATCTTTTGGCTATAGACGGATACGGGTACCGAAAGTAGATTTGTAAGAAGATATGGAAATATCAGAGACCACTCATGCGTGTCACTTATATATTTTAAAGCTAGGTTTTTTCCTGAATTTATTCTTTCAGAAAGGCCGCCTAAATAAGCAAAAAGACCACTCTACAATTAAGGGAACATAAAGCTACTGTGGAGTTGTCGGACAAGTAATTTCTTAGGTTTGCGGGTTCAAGTTATTTGTTTTTATGAAAATGTTTAATAATTAAGCAGCAGGTCTTTGAATTTATAGCTATCCACGAAACAAGATAATATGCTCTTTTAGTTTGGGTCTTTGACTTCCTTCTAGTAATATTATTTCTCAAACAATCTCGTAAGTATTTTAAAATACTCAAAACATAGGTTCACCGACTTTAGTTTTATAAAGAAGAAATAAGGGGCTTTCTATTTGATGCTTGTAAATAGGACTATAATGAGTAAAAAAGGAGTAAAAACTATAGGAATATATAGTGTACCCAACTGCTAAAAATATAGGAAAAGCCATAGAAAGTTATAACAGTCTTGGTATTTTGGCTAGATGTACCATACTTTTATGTGTGTCGCTATATACTTCCCCTGAAAATCCAAAGGTAACGTCCGAGTATTTATAATGTTTCTCATTTTATAATTCACACTTACTCAAATAATTTTATTTACTAATATTAAGACTAAGATTAAGATAGGGTGCAGTATTTGCTAATTAGAACCTAGGGATTCTCACAAGGGTCTTCCAGTTTCGTTCCTTAAAAATCTTAAGTATAACCAGGATTTTTTTCAGTAAACACGGGTTCTAGTTCATACTGTTTTAGTGGATTCTCAGCTACGATAGGCGATAAATCCGTAACTCGATTTCTACGGGAGTACGGGTTTTTACTCACTATTGATTTAAAGCCAATTACTAGCAGTTCGAATGACTCTTGTTAGTCATTTTAATAGAGAAAAAATAAAGGTATTGTCTATATAACGAGTTTCTTTAATTTTAATGCCCGTAAGTAAGGACATCCCGGACAAGGCTATGCGATAGCACTTACTTTTTATATCTTTACCCCTTTGAGCTCTTGGCGGATTGTTTCGTATTATAGCTTTTTTCTATTGGTTATCAATTTGTGGAGGATAGTTCCCAGTTATGTATTAGCGAGTTAGAGAAGTGATTTACGGTAGACTAAGTGCATTTCTAATGTTAGAATTCAGAATAGTGAATAATATAGCGAGGCATCTACCAAAGAGTCCGGTATAGGGGCAAGCTTATAAATCTCTTTTATCATTAAAATTGTTGAAATAGATATACAGGAGTTTACTAAAATATAGCACCGAATAAATAGAAAAGTACATAAATATAATAAAGGAGCTCCCTTTTTTAATAAGAAATTTCTAAATCGTTGAATGAGGCCCTCAAAAGATGCAGTGTTTGTGTTATAAAAACAAAAATTAGCAGCGTTTCAATAAACAATATTGTCTATTTTAACTAATTCTAACCTATAACTAGTCAATAAATTGGTAGAACCTTTTATGTGTGTCCTGATACTTAGGGGGTATAACCTGCTAAATCGAAACAGCGGACTCCTTTTAGACTCTTATAAATTGGGTATATATTGGCATGCCTTCCATTTGCAGCGTATAAATTCTAATAAGCCGCTTTATTGGATCGTCTTTGGGCTTGGTCAGAAAAGAGTCCTGTTATTCTTCCGCCACTAACCCGTTTATCTAGTAAGGTTCTCTAAAAAGTTTCCTTTGAATGAAATATACTCTGGGAGGATTTCTTTTTTCCATAAGGACGGTCTGTACATTGTCAGTGAATTAACCATGCTTTTCTTTTTATGCTTTTTAATTACTTTAAGGGGGTTGTCCAAGTTTATTATAAAAAATTATTTTGGGAAAATTTCTCGGTTTTAGATTCTTAATTTTTAATAAATAAGAATTTGATAATAAATTCGTAAAAAATGTGCCAAGTAAGGAGTTTCGGACTTCCTTAACCCTACATCCTGTGAACCTACCTACTGGATATTTTAGGGTCACTAGTTCACAGTAATTTAGTAATAACTTAGAAATTCTACCAGTATTACACTATTAAAGTCTCTTTAAAAACCCTA
Source organism: Pelargonium citronellum (assembly GCA_036897665.1). Classification (NCBI taxonomy): domain Eukaryota; kingdom Viridiplantae; phylum Streptophyta; class Magnoliopsida; order Geraniales; family Geraniaceae; genus Pelargonium; species Pelargonium citronellum. The sequence goes on from JAYMSZ010000026.1 coordinate 38,335, forward strand.
TCAGGATTAACATATCTAATCGTAAAATCTTTCATTAATTTGAAGGGAGTATACCTTACCTATAAGTTACCCTTTATTAGAGAAAAGGAGGTAATAAGGTACAAAGCACCCGCAAGACTATTCTTTAATATTTACGTTTCCTGTACGACTTGTCAGAAAACTGTAACGAAAACACAGAGTTTGTTGGGATGAGATAAGCCTTCCTTTTGTTTTAAAAATAAGGAGTAGTCCTCGAGAGCGTCCTAATAAAGCTTAGTTTAGAGGGGCCTTGGATATACTTTATATAGCGAGTGGCTTAGATAAGTCGTTCAAAATAGCAGCTGAAAGTTCTCCTTTTATTTTAGGAAACAGCCTAGGAACCTTATCTGGTAGGTATAGCCAAAACTGACAAAAGGCCAGCCCCTTCTCTTTCGCGAAAACCTATAACAAAGAATGCCTACAAAGCCTGTGAGGAAGGGAGAACCTATAAGATTAAAGTGGGATACACCCCAACGGAATTTTTTTTTCTATTACATTAAACTGACTCGTAAAATATATAAGAATTAACACAACCTCGAATTTAAAGTTGAGAAAGTCCTAATTCTTTTTTTAAAGGACCTTCTGACAATTAGGTTATTGTCTAACTTTTCTTTAATAAACCTGAATGTAAGAGTATATGGAAATTTCACGTTTAATCTAGTAATTTCTTTTGTTCGAGGTTAAGTAAACCCCTTGAAGAACGGGAACCCCTTTACGCGACTAACAAGCCTTTTTAAAAGAATAATAATGAGGCTTCCCTATAGCATAAAAACCCACGAGTAAAAGGGTATAAGAACGTGTTATAACACATTGAAAACAGCCCTGCGGAGGATTTTGGATATCTTTTATCCGGACCAGAAAATCTAGGACACATCAAGATCCTACGTAGAATCCTTAATTTATTACCGGGTATTTTTGGATCCGTCGACAAAACGAACATATGAGTCTTTGAGTTACTATACTTATCTTATACCCAGCTCCACAGGAATACGCATAAGAATACTATTTAAAACTTTGAGGGCTCGCTATACTATAGTATAGGGATACTCTCGTTCGAAATCCCAAAATAGAAACTCAATAGGATACATTAGATTTCCTGCGCCTAATACCCTCTTGTACAAGGCAGCTTCATACAGAAAAGGTTCTAATAAAGTCTCATTTTTCTGTAATATTAAGGCATAAAATACCTTTTTTTTATAAAAAGATCCTGTGAAACAAAAATTTCTATTTATCTTATTTTTAGGGATACCTAAAGTTATAGCAAAAGTATTCTAAATTTCAAAGTCTTAGGCAAAGCCCTCAAGAGAGACTTTAGAAGTCAGCAATAAGCGGGGTATAGAAGGCTTTTCTCAGTCTTAATACCTATTTCTAGGTCTTTGCAGCCTAACTCTTCTGGATCTGTATACCTGTCCTACGCATTAGACTACCCTTCTTAGCTTAGGGGTTTGATTCTTCTTACTTGCTATTACACTCTTAGGAGCTATAACTAGCCTACGAACCAGGCCTTCTTGACTTGGATATGAGAGCTCACTTTCGTAAGGAATTTTTAGGAGTTGATGTTTAATAATGCACCCTCCGCAGTTACAGGAATATCCCGCTCTAAGGTTATATAAGGTTATAGTCTCAAGTAAAAAAACACATAGATTAAGAGATATTGCATATTTTTATGTATCTTTTTTTAGATTGCTTTTCATTGACTTGAGTCCTGCGGGTGTCCTTGCTTGTTAGTTTCATCACCAGAATATATACTTGCCCAAAATTCTTAAAGCCTAAATTAAAAATAAGTTTCCCTTTAAACTTTTTTAAGACTCGAAACCCTTCCTTTGGAATAAAAAAACTCCCACTCTATCTACCGATCAAATACAAAGCCTTATTTCTTTATTTTATAATGTAAGAATGTAAGGCGTAAAAAGATCCGTAATTTTATCTTGACTTGATATATAAAAATTCCATCAAAGTATATTTCCGTAATTAGATATATCCTAGATATAAAAAAGATCGAGCTTCTCAATACTTAGCTAATAAGTAGGTAAGGCGATCCAATACCCAAGCGCCTAATTTTTAGGGATATTCTTTTTATAGAATATTAAATAGGTTTTAATCTATGGAATGTGAAAGTTCTTTGTTTACAACTTATATTTGTAATTTGAAAATACCCTTATTTTACAATCCCGAGTATTTTTGAATAGGTAGTATATTCTCTACAAGTTAACTTTCTCTACCTTTTTATTAGGGTTTTATCAGTACCTCTGCCTTGTTCTATCACAATAGTACCCCGAGCCCTTTCTATAATTTTAACTTAATCGTTCTATTCTAAACCGGGTTTTTCTAAGATCTTTCTTCGGTAGTATACCCAAAATTACCATAGCGAATTGATAAAAAGAGTTTCTTAGTCTAATGCAGTATAGAATTTTAGCCGCTGACAAACGTTTTACGTACCTCCTAGTACTTTAAAATGAACTCTTTAACCTTGCTTTTTAATAAAAACTTACCTTTGGGGTACTACTTCCTTACTCTATATAAAGCTACGGTACTCTTCATCTTGCCGCTAGGAGTTTTGTTCCCTATTAGACCTCTAATCCGTTTAGAATCTAGCATAGTATATATACTATTTAGGAGTTTATATACTTGTATTAGTCTCTAAGGTGTATTCCCTCTTGTATTACTGTTACTACCAGAGGAGGGTTTATGCCTTAGGCATACGGGATAGTGTTATCCTTACCGACAGTACTTTGCGAAGGAGGTTAATGCTAGTAGTATTCTGAATACACTGACTTACGTTATAACACAAACGTCTTTTTTGTTGACCTATTTCTTACTCTTCTAGCCAGCCCCTATGGTATTATTCTACCTGGAATTGAAAATCTAGAAACAAAAGCTTTTTTAATTAACTAGTAAGAGCTATTGGTTATTCTAAGGACAATTTCCTCGGTTCCCTGTTCTTATCGTTCGACAGAGGCTAAGGCCTTATAGTGCATAGACAGAACAGGAATACCTACAAAAACACTATTTTGTGAGCCCTCGTTTTCTGAGTCTTCATAATGCCTCCAGCTTTCCTTTTACTGGGATTCCTTAATAAGGTCCTATACGAGCCCCTTGGTTTAAAGGCGCTCCTAAAAAAAGTACAATACTATAGTCTTGTAAAACCTACTCAGTATTTAAATTTTTTATAATACAAACCAGGGCCCGCCACCAGAAAACTTTTATTTTATTTAAAACTCCTACTTAGGAATTGCAGAACTTTATACAAAATCTTGGACTAGGCAATGCGTACTAAAATAAAGGGTTAATATCGACCTTTCCTTTTAGGGATCTATTAAAAAGAAAGGTCTCTGCCCTAAGTACTAAATATTTAGAATTAGAATATGGTAGATGTTTATAGTATTCGTTACGAATAAGTACGTTATAGGTTAGAGTTTCTTAAAAATAGACCTGGCCCTCTTTAAGGGCTTTCGCCGGCTTTTATAAAAAGACTTTTTTCACTTTAGGCAAAAAAGGGGACAAAAGTACTTTCTTTATTCCACCCCATTGATATGAATTACTATATGACGGGTCTTATTAGCGCTCTTTTTCTATATAGATATATAGTTCAGGACCCTTGTCGTCTGAGGAAAATACAGAGCCTTACACTTTTCCAAAAGGGACTTCCAGACTATTTTCATAACGTTTCCTCGCTAAGGTTAGGTAGCTCTGACTTTTGTCTTCACTTTTTATAATAAAAGAAGTAAAAAAATACTTGGAAATCCTGAGAAGAGTAATTTATTACTACAACATAAAAGCGCACAGCCACCGATAAGGGGCTCCTAATACAGCACGCACTCGTAATATTTATAAAATAGCGGGGGTCCCGGCAGCTTGGAGGGAGCTTGTAAAAGATTTAAAGACATAACTTTTTTATAATTGTAGTCTGAGAGGCCGAATTACTTAATATCCCTCTTGCCTATTCTCGGGATTTTCCTTATAAAAACTTTTGGATGATTCTTGCGTGAGTTATTAAAGTACCCTGTATTACGTGGAATTTGGTACCATTCCTAATTCTTCAAACGGACTTAGGTTAGTCAAGCACTTTTGGGGACTCCTGGAAATGCTACAAGTTTAAGCTTTAGTAGTTCCAATAAAATATAGTGAACTGAGGTTGCAGTTTTTAATAATAGAGACTCGTGGAAAGATCCTTTATGAGTCTAATTGCCCATGTTTTAAGATTTCAGACAAGTCTAAGAAAATCCCTGCAATTAAAACGAGAGGATACCCTATTTAGTTTAGTAGGTTCGGATTGTACTAAAGCGCACTTGCTTTTCAAATAGGATTTCTTTTATTTTATATTAATAAGTCAAGGGTATGGTGGTATACCTCAATAAGGGGACCCCTCCAAAATCCAAAGAGTACTAAGAGTTCCAATTATTAAGTATTAACCTCTTTTAACACGGGTAGGTAACGAGACTCCTCTATAAATTATTAAGTGCGCATGCTTATATAAAAGCCTTTGATTCTTTTCCCGAATTAGGGACTTTTAGGAACTCATTTGTTTATAATCAGCTTCAGAGAGGCGCGTTTATAAATTTTAATAAGGAAAGGCTAGCTCTTCTGGTATTGTCTTTTACACAGTATACTTTTATTCTAAGAGTTTTTTTTAAGTAAAGGAGACCTCTTTAACCCCAAATTAGAGCGGGCAATATTAGCAATTTCATTTTTTGTAAGAGACTCACTCTAAAGAATTTTTGTGATACATAATAGGAGGCTTTACCCTTTATACAATAGTGTCAATTTTCAAAATCGAGGAGGATACCGCGGGACTTTGCGCTTGAAGAATTGCTTTTCATTGTTTAAGTAATTTTATTAAAAATTCTTTCTGAAACAAAACTCTTGTAATAAGTGCTGCTGAAAATAAAATACAAGCTTTAGATTCTAAATTTGTATTTGTTCCTTTATAAAGTTACCCTTCCGAGTATGAGGGTATCTGTGTCCCTTAATTAAACATAACAAAGCAAAGACTATAAAAAAGGAGTCATCTTGATTAAGAATGCTACACCCCTAGATGAATCTTAAGTAGTCCCTGGATGTTGACGCTTGAGAAGTTATACCTATTAAAAACTTAGTAAATAAGAATTTTACAGTAAATACTACGATACGAGGACTCCAGATTTGTTTTTTGATTCATATTATATGGGTAATTTTGCACAAGAAACCTTCCCGTACAGAGGCAAGAGTTAGTCAACTCTTATTTAATAAAGCTTTTCTTACGGGGCTTTTAATAGCTAGCCCAGGGATCTCTATTTTTTTAAGAACGGATCCAGGATAAAACTAGCTTTGTAGGTATGTTACTTTGTATCCTTTTTTTATGTCCTATTCGAGTCTAGTAAGGTTTTTTAGAAAAAAAAAAGTTGTCGTCACTTAAAGAGTAATCTAAGCCCTATATCACAAGATTGCCTTTGAATAATTACCCGGGTTACTTTTTTATAAGGGAGCTCCCAGTTAAGTTATGGCTCGGAAACCCGTTGAAATGGAAATTGAGCAGAATTCGAGCAAAGGGAGAGGTATAAATTCGTGTGTAAACCCAGCTGTTCTGAAGCTACTTATGGGTGCGGGGTTTTTATACAACGAGTAGATGCCGGCATTAAGATCCGAAATTACTGCTATATTACTTACTGGAGCTCTTTCTGAAAACTTATTAATCATATTAGAGTTTTCTTTTTTTGGTTTATTAGATTTACTGTTTAGAATGTATTTACCCTTGTATGTAGGGCATGGACTTATAAGGTTTCTCTACTCCTTTTCGATAAAAACAAATACAACAAGAGGTCTTATATCTTAAGATTACTCTCTATATCTATTATATACTTTGTATTCCATAAGTAATAAATACTAAGAAAGCTATGGGTAATTTTTACTCCTTCTCGTATTAAATCGTGAGAATACTCTCTACTCAAGAAGTATGCTAGGAAACTTCCACCTAATTTCAGCACAAGGGCGAGATTAACTCTTGAGGTGCTGGTTCTATATAGGATAGATAGTTGCCCGTTAGAAAAACTGAGTCTTTAATAATATATCTCTCTCTCTTGCCCGGGTCTCGTAAAAAGGACTTTTTAGTTTATTAAAAGCTTGTTGAGTACCTCTCTTAGTAGTAAGGTACTTTAGGGAATATAGACACAATCGAGCAGGTTGCTATAAGAAAAGCGTATAGAGCCCTAGTCTTTTCAAAATGAGCTAAGGTCAATAAAAATGAACTGCTTGATTATCTCTTGTAATAAAGCGAAAAGAATTAGTTATGGCTATAAAACCCAGAAGACAATATTCTAACTTCAGTAAAATTGGCTTTCAAATAGGCTTCTTAGGGGAAAAATCTAAGGGTAAGCAGTGGATCCTCCAGGTGTAAAAGCCTCCTTGGTATGCGAATATTTTCTCGGGTACATGTTGTAGTACGCTTCTAAACCAAAACAAATTGAGCCTAAGTAATAAGAAGAGGCCCTATCGCAGTTAAAGGAATCCCTATTTCTAAGAAGTGCAGTTTTAACTAACGAGGAACCCTAAGCGAAGGGTGAGCTCTAACTTTGCGTACTAAACTAAAAGCTCCCAAAAAGGCTAACAGTAGCTCTGTGCTTTTTTTAACGGAATCCCGAAAAATCTATATACAAGGTGAGAGCCGTACTCTTTTTGCGCGGATTTATAGCTATACTTGTATAAAGTCCTGGGATCAAGGGTTCCCTTCAATCTTTTATATAGATGCAGCTTCTTTTTAAAGATATATTACTATTTAGGTATCTCAAATGCTTAAAAAGGAGCTTCCTAGAGGAATTTCTTGGATAAAGAGAAATTATTGGCATTTTATAAGCCCACTCGTCCGGAGCGGAGCTTGGAAGAGCCTTGGCAAAAAGTACGGTAATTCCAGTCAATTCTAAAAGGAATTACCCTCTATAGAATACCTTAAAAATAGGCGCGTACCAGGTCATTAAAGTTTCGGAACACATGACAATACGAAGTAATTTAAAATGGCGCTCTAATTTACAGACACATTCACATTTTTATAGGTTAATATCTGCTATATTCGAGAAATCTATTTTAGATTTAGATTAGAAAAGGGGGCTCTTGGAAATTGCGCAAGTATACGTTAAAGGCCTACTGCACAAAAGAAAGTTACCTTGTTGATAATTCTTTCTCCAAACTCTAGGGAGTCTCTTAAAGCAATTCTGTAGCATAGGTGAACCAAGGTAAAACGAAATAACTAAATTATTAACAATCAGGACCCTTTTGCCAGCACTCATTTTATTCCTTAAGTAAAGTAGGATCCCTGATATAATACCCTATATAAGATAAGGAAACTTTGACCTTCCGGTATTAAACTAAAACCCGCCTAGGGGATGTTTTCCCCTTTGACAAACCACTTCGAAGTGTCCTGTACTCGTAAAAAAGAACTTTTGTAAAGTTTTTACTAGACAAAAATGACGTCTTAAGGTTTCCTCTTATTCCCCGACCCGATTAGAGGGAGGCTTCTCAGATTTATTTATAAAGTATAAAATAAGGAAAGAAGAGCTTTACCCTTTGGTTTTATCATTCTCAAAGTCAGGTAACAAGTATAAGCAAGAGATACTTTTTGATTGAGTCGATAGATCCAGCTGCCTTTAATAATCTAGAAATAAAGTGAGCCCCTTTCGCGTAAAATTTAGAATATACTACGACCCTCCTGTATAAAGCTACGGTTGACACCTACTACTTTAACATTCCGAGGCAGATCAGATACAAGGAAAGGGTTTGTTCATACTTTTGTATTGTTTGCTTTAATATGTATTCCTTTTCTTTAGCTTTGACTGATTGTTTAGGATTCTTAGATTTTTTACTTAGATAAAGAGATAAAGTTTTCCGGTATTTACCCGTTAAGTTTATCCAAGTGAAAGACTTTCTATCTCAAAAGTGCGGAGGTAAAATCCTATCTCTTTAGTATGCTCCCTCCGGATTCCCGTGCTTAATGTTTTTTCCGGTTAAAAAGCCTTAGGGGAGTAAACAAAAAGAACTCGAGTTACAGAGGGCAAACATGTGGTGTTCAAACTTTGTTATGTCGGGCTTTGAACAGCAATTTAATAACCAGTCTTAAAAAAGGGGTCCGGTAAGGTAAAGAAACCCGCTTAACATTTAATGAGAAAGCTTTTGCCGCAGAATTTCTCAAGGAACCTTTGATTAGTAAGTTAGAAGTTTTTTGGTATTAAGAATTTGGCTAAGATAAGTCCGTTCGCAGTGCGGATTTTTCAAGATTTAGCTGGAATACCTGGGATTTTAATTATACTAAAACGGGTCAAATAAGTTTTCCACTCCACTCTAATCTAAAATTAAAGGAATCCCTTTTTGAACCGTTGGCATCTTTTTTAACCTACTGCAAATTTTTATTTTTTTTTTTACTGTCTCGTCTCAAGGAATTTCTATTAAAAAGTCATATGAGACCCCTCTTTATTTAATTATTTAAAAGGATCTTTTACACTCCCAAGGAAATCCATAATAAAACCAAAGAGAGACTTTACAAACCAGTTTAGGGAGAGTAAATAAATTGTGAAATGTCCATGGAAACCTCTCAAAAAGTAAGGTCGAATAACTCTTTATAAGTATTATTAGCAAACGCCCATACTTTTTGAGTTCCGGGGACTCCTTTTCAAGAAAAGGATCTAGATACTCTGTTTTTCTGTTTATAATATCTGTAACGATATTTTATATAAGCACTAAGGATCCTTATAAAAATTGACAAAAGTTCTCGTAGTTTTTTTTTTTATTAGAAAGCCCCTAATACTCGTGAAAATAGTAGTTGGTTTCGCCCTTCCAGTTGTATATTCAGATAAAGTCCCAGAAGAAAGCCTGTCAAATACAAAAAAGAAGCTTTATAGCAGTTATTTGGTCCTTTGATTGTCCTAAGATGCCTAAGGGGTTGGGAGATAATCCCCTCTCGTATTCGATAATTTCAAGCTAGACTAGGGGCTATCTCAGGTGGCGTTCGCTGTTCACTTCTCTGACATAAGCATTTTGCAGTATACTTTGAGTAAGTTAAAGCTTTAGGGATTACAAAGATTTGTTTTACACCTTTTGAGCTCCTCTATAATTTGTCTAAAATCCGAGGTTTCTCATATTATACGCGAGGTACCCCTTCTTGTAGGAGTTTTTATCTCTATCCCATTAGAGGGGGGTTAGGTGTAAAGAAAGGGTATAGGATAAGATAGTAGCAAACAAGCGATTACAAGGATATTTATTGAAAAGTGGACGAAAAGTTCCTTTTTCAAATGGGGCACAAATAGCAAATAGAAAGTCACTGGGTTTCGTGCTAAAAAAATTTGTTAGGGGGAGTTCGGAGGGGAATGCCTTGTAAATTAGACTTCCTCAATACTAAATAGCGTTGTGTACAGAGTCATTTGATCCTGTTGTTACTTGCAAAGACGTTTTTGAAGACTATTCCGCTTCCCGCGCAGGATGTTATCCAGCCTTTCCCCTTGAAAATTTGGTTAACCCCTTCTGAGTTTATAGTTTCCCGGTTTCTTTTAGATACTCTATTACCGGTCTAGCCCTGACAAGGGAAACACTTACACAGGCGATCCTAATTAGATATTTCGTAGTATCGGGTTTTAGTTGAGAGACTAGGATACCCTTATTAAATTTAAATTAAAGCGGAAACTTCTTTCAGGTATCTCTTTGTAGTAAGAGAAGTGCCACCTTGGGTCTTGGGTAAACCTAGCAGCCCACTCAATTATAATTATAAAAAAGCCTTTAACGAAGGGTTTTCTATATGAAAAACTAAAAAGTCTCGGGGAATCCCGTTGAAATTGACCTGTTATTTCTGATCCGTGTTTTTGGTTACTATTCAATTGAAAGGAAAACTAGAGGGCAAACTAGTACTTATATAAGATTCCTCTTAAACATTACCTATTCTTTTGATTCCCTTTATTTCTATAGGTAATTGTTCTAAAACAACTGTATGAGAATGCTTTCAAATTGGATCTACTTCCTTTTTCAACTGCAGTCAAATAGAAAATATAGCTCAGTCACGACGAATTGATGGCTAGCTTTCTCGATCTTTCTTTGGTATTTCATTTACTATATATAAATAGACCCTTCCCTCATGCCATCTCTATTATTCTTCCAAGCGAGCTTCCCTTTGACTACCAACCTAGAGTAGAGGTTCCCTATAGAAATTAGCCACCTCTATAAGGGAGACTTTACAGCAGCGGATTATTAAAATGAAATTCTTAGTCAAATGAGAATGGGTACTACTTCGTGAAGCTAGCTTCCTTTTGTTCGCTCATTTCTGCAGCATCGCCTTAACTACGCCATCTCATCTCCGTACGTAATAAGAGGGTGCTTTAGTACAGCTCTAATCGCCCGCTAGAGTGGAGGAATAAAGTCTCAACCTGTAAATGACAAGAAATATGTAATATTAAAAGGGCTTATTAGCATTGGTTAGAAAATCACTTAAATAGTAATGTTAAAGAATAAGAAGAATTTATGGGAATAAATACATATTTCTGGAGGAATGGCCGAGCG
>JAYMSZ010000027.1:0-48662 GCA_036897665.1 Pelargonium citronellum
TTCTATATAAAATTCCACCTTCTTGGGCTTGGGAAGAAACCATTTGAGTTATATAATAGTTTAAGTTTACAGGACCCACTTTTATAGCTTAAGGCCCATAAATAGCGAGCTTTTTGTTGAAACTTTGCTAGACATATCCCGCAGAGTAAAACTATACGCCTATACTATTTATTTATGAAATATTATAATTTATTTGACTGCATTCTAAGCAAATAAACCCGTTTGAGTTAAGAAAGTGCTTTCAGCCAAGCCTGATAAAGAGTGTTCTTTAGCTTTCCTAAGTAATTACGGCACCAGTTCCCCTTTTTTAAGCCCCTTTTCTTTGAGGTGCCTAATATGTTACCCCTTATTAATGCCTTGTTATTGCACAAAAAAATTCAAATTGTACAAAGGATCCAAGATTAAGTGTTCTTTAAAGCCTCCTTATAAGCGTTATAGCTTCCTCACTGCAGATTACCCCATATTGTAATTTAGAGTAATATTTATTAGATTTAGTTCCTGGAGAAAGAGTCCGGGGGTGTTTAAACCCTTTTCAGAGTCTTTCCGGTTTAGTTTTTATTCCTCCCATTTCTGGGATTGCCGAGTGTTCTAATAAGCCGAGGTTTTTCTGGTACTTTTAAAATAGAAAATCAAGCTGAGAAGAAAAAATTGAAGAGAAAATTCCGTAGAAATTAAAGGCTTTCTTGTAGATTTTAACAGTGCATATGCAGGGAATTGAGAGACAAAGAAGAGTTTTTAAGCGCGCCATACTTTATATTTGCTTGGACTTAGCTATATGCGCCAGGATACTATAGCTTCAGCATTCAGGACTAGGTTTATTAGTTTATTGATCAGGGAGCGGTTCTCTAGGGTTCCCGTTTGAGGGGTTAGTATAATATAACTATTACTAAGTCAATAATATTTGATACAACAGCAGTTTCTCCTCAACAGTTAGGTTTAGCCAGTTTCCTATATACCCTTAAGAAGGAAGCCCCTACTAGGCATTCGACTTATAAAGCGTTTTCCAGTTTACAGGATTCTGGAGTACATTATCTGGATTATTACAAGCAAGGCTAAGAAATCCATTTAACAGGTGTAGGGCAAGCTCTAGGAACAACCCCTGCGCTATACTTGAATTGGAATAGAACAGAGGGCTTCTTTTAGTGCAAGTTCTATTTAAATTAAGGGTGCTTTATAATGTTGATCGGGTCATTTTAACACAGTGTGCAGTATAATATTATCTAGTTTCAAGAGCAGTTTATGTACTTCACAAGAATTCCTTCTCAAACTTAGCGCCCTTTGTAGCAACTCGAAAGACTCAACTAAGTTCTAAAGGAGGTATGGGTCTCTGTCCTGCCTAAAATACTTAAACTCAACTCGTATAAGTATAAGCTAAGCAGTCTATTCCTGACTGACATATAGGCCTTTCTCAAGGGGAAATAAAAGCAGCTATAAAAAGTATTCGTTTGAATAGGGTTTACTACATCAACTTTAAAGTCTGTGTACTTCAATACTTCAAAGAGCAGGGCTCTCTTTAATTCAAGAGCTCAACAAAGAAAATCTGTATATATTTTTTGTATTTGCGGCTCAAAAAGATAAAGGGGAAGTATAAATTACACCGACCTAACGCCTTTAGGTCCCTTGATGATATTTTAAATAGTAGGTCTTGAAACTACGAATAGATAGGAGTCACGTGCCTTGGCTACCCTAAGTTCTTCCGTAAAAATGAAGCCTATTTATTAATAAAAGACCGCAGCCCTCGGGCTTTAGACCCGCGACAAAGGATTACCTATAATTTCAAAAAAACGAGGGGTAACTCTTATAACAAAAGAAACTGAAAATAGTTTACTAAACAAGGACTAAAATACAATACGAGTCCAATCTTCTCTGTATAAATTTAGCTGAAGAGTTTACCTTGTGGTCTATTATATTAAACAAGGATACTCCTTGCCCTGTCTAGGACTGAAAGAAAAATAAAAGTATAGTGCAGAGCTCTATAAACCAGGTACCCATCTGCGAGCATTTACAAAGGAAACCTTCTAAAATATCCTTATTTTAGTGCTATTTATACCTTGTTAAAAATGTTCTTATACACTTCCTGGGACTGCAGTGCCCTCCTTGAAAACTAATGCGAGGAGTCCCATATCTTAGACTAAAATTTTAGGGGTACCTTTGTCAGTACAATATCAAGTATTTAAGCTTACGGGGTATAAAAGTGAAAAAAAGTTCTAGTTAATACTAGATTGTATAGATACTTAATAAACAAATACTACTTAGATTTAGATATAGAGAAGATATGGAATAAATATAGAGTTAGTAGTCAGTATTATACTGTATTATATGTATAAGTAGTTGTTTTAGGTAGTATAGAGAGTTTACGAGAGTCCTTATAATAGTTCCAGATTGTAATATTCTTATTATATTTATAAAAGTTAAGGGACATTCCTCTTGCCTTTTTGTGCTTATCGGTAAAAGAGGATTAAGCCTTATACAGTATTGTAATCGTCCTTCTACCCAACTGGTTAATAGCACAAAGTGGACAAACTAAGATCCAGAGCTGGTATAATAAGAAAACGTTCTATAGTTTAATGCCCTCACTACAATATGATTAGCAACAATTACTCAAAGTCGGAACCAAAAGTTTGAAATTGCAACCTTGCTGGGGGTGCCGTAGATGAAGAAAATGGGTTCTAAATTACTTTGATAGAATCTTGGAATATAAAACATATGCTTCAGAAAACCTGGTCAATAGCGCCAAAGGACAAAATATGTTCTATGCGGTATAGTTTATTTAGTCTGGTTAGTATAACTTTAGGTAAAAAAGGGGCCTTAGTTTCGAATCCTGTCACTTCTAAAAAATACAACCAATTCGATTTAAGGCGTGGTTAAGTAAGCACTTTGTGGGTTAATATATATGTAATACAAATTAAAGTACTAAGCAAACAAGTCTCCTTTTCCTGGATTACAATTAGTTGGTGCCACCTAATTATATTGAATTTTTTATGCTACTTTTGGGGAAGGATCCTTTGTATTTGTAATTACATTCAAAATTCTTTACGATAGGTTTTTAATAATAGGGCAGTAACTAAATATACCTTTTAAAAGCAATATTCCAGTGTTATATAATTCTGGTAAGTTAAAACAGACAACAAAAAGGAATATATCTCTTTTTTGAGAAGTTAGTATTACCCTGAATAAAAAGAAAAAAGTATTAAATAAACCCATTCTTTTTTATATCCCCGAGTTTTTCATACATATCTAGTTTAATACAAAAGAAGAAGTCGACGTACAGTTATGGTTATATAATGACTAAGTTCTAATCTTTTATTTGAAACTAAGTTAAGTGCTTAGTTAAGGAGTTTCTGTCAGAAGAATCTAGGAATTCTAAACTTCTATCTAGGATTTTATACCAGTCTTTTACTTCCCTTTGAAAGCTTACTCTTATTTTTATTGTTTGAGAGTTTATATAGCAAGGAAACTGGAGCTTCTAGCTTTAAAAGTTTAGTAATTAAGAGGCTCCTTGTTCACTTTTTAATTGAATTATGATACTGCATACCCCAGGTATGGGGAACAGGTTTCTACTTTATCGCAGTTTGGTTCTATAATATTCTATAATATAAGGGGTAAGTAATTAAGTAAACGAAGAGTCGTTTAAGAGCTTATAAATAGAGAGGGTAGCTCCTTTAAGATACCACTTATAATTATGCCTCTTTTCAAGTAAGGGTACTTAGTTAGCCCATAAAATATGAAGTTATTCTAGTGGACTCTTTAATATTAAAGAGTTTCCTTGAGTAGTCTCGAAAGATTTCGTCATAATTAACTTTGCTCCTGTGACATTTTAGGGCGGATCCCCCCCGTCAAGGAAGTTTTATTCCAGTAGTAAAGCCCTTTCTCAGTATTTAAAATTATACTACTTTAGTTAGATACCTTAAAATGAAATATAAGTATATATCTATGCAGTTTAAAGAAAAAAGGAATATCATATATCATATATCTAGACAGAGCGCCGAAGGAACTCCCATGTTTTAAACAAATTAACAAAGAAATAGCAAAAATTTTGGGGGTATTTCTTAAAGTTAAGTACAAAGCGATTCCTATAAATCATGCCAGGGCTTATATAAACTGAAGAAATAGTCTTTATAAAACTTCCTTAGTATCAGATATTATTTTAGAATAAAATCAATTATAAGCCCATTTTCCTGACTTATAACTCGGGGTAGGGCACCCTTGTGTATGATTCATTTTGCAAATTTACGGGAGCTCTTACTAAATAAACTTTTATCTAGCTTATTTTTAGAGGGTTGCTTAGTTAGGATTCTAGAATTTGTTAAATAAAATTTTACATAGAATACTGACATATAACAAGGTATCCTCTGGTAAAGTAAAGTCAGGGACTAGAAAATCGAGTGTCTCCTGCACTTTTTTACTACTGTTTTAGTAAGCTGCCTTTTAAAATAATAAAAGACTTTGAACATTATAAGAAATATTTAGGCCCTAATTTTTTCAGACTTACAAGCTATAGATTTATGGGTTTATTAGGGTATTCCCCTATTTTATTTATATAAAGACCCCACCTTCAACTTTCCAATTAATCCATATAATTATATTGCGGTAGAATCTTTTAGATTAAAGAAGAGATACTGGACTGGAGTTCCATGTAATTAGAGGCTTTTCTCAGGAGGATCTATAATTTTGGGGAATAGTCTACTTTGTAACTCTACTAGCTTTGCTCTTAGCTGTTTGTTATAAAGTACTTTAAAAGATGATTTAGAAAAAACCTTAATTAAGTAAAATAAAAAAGTAATATATAATAAGCCACTGATTTTCCTTTTGCCTGATCTATAGTAAGGAAAAAAACCAGAAAAGTCTCAAACTTTCAAAATTTCTGAGTCAAGTAAATAGGGAAGTTATACAAATAAATTAATATAATTCAAAGGGGCTAATATTGAAAGAGAGATATGGTATGTTTTACAGCAGAAGTTAGCTTCGTACGTAGCCATTAGCAAATAGTAATTAAATTCTTTTCTAATTAAAGGAGGTTTTGAGTCATTAAATTACTGAGTACAAAAGAGTTTGAAACCACTTAGTAAGTGGAAACTCCGGGAAATACTGAAAAAAAAAGCACTCCAATATATTCAATATATTCAGGACACCGTTTAACAAGAATTCCATAGCTTGGATAGCCCTCAAGTTCTAGGTATCCCTTCCTTTTTCTTTATTTAAAGTTAGAGCTCCGTTATAAGCCTCTAAAAGAGAACCCCATTACTTTCTTTTTTCTATTCTTCTCAGGCTACTTTTGTTGTGTTAACGGGTTTTTTAGTTACTTAAGGTGTTTTCTGTAGTCTAAAGAGGAGAGTCCTAACTGCGCACTTTTCTGAAATACAGTATTGTTTAAAGGAGCTAAGCTATGCATGAAAAAAAGCTTATGAAGAGGGGTGCCTAAAATTAACTAAATCCGAGTATCGAAAAAAACTACAACCTGCTAAAAAAGTTTGCTTCGTCATCTGAAAAACCCTTCAAGGAATACCCAAAATCAGAAGGATAGAAGTTTGCTCTTTAGCCAACGGACTAGGGGTTTCACTTTCCCTAGTAGGAGAGTCAGTATACATTTCGATTAGTCAATCTTTAGCGGCTTAATATATGTAAAAAGTTTCTTTAGAAGCAGACGAAAACGGTAATTGCTAATTATACTAATCCGGGGTCCAGTCAGGACATAGAGATCCTTAAAGATCTCCCTCATTTAGGTAGTAGATCAAAGTCTATTTATTTTATAGATTTCTTAAAAGTATAGAATTAAGAAGCTTAACTTTATTACCTTCCTTTATTCCCTAAAAAATCCTATGGATTCTGGAAGCATGCCCTTTTATTCTCAAAGAATCTGGTGTTTTATAAGGTTTTTTATGCTCTATTCCGAGAAATACAAGTATAATAAGGGGTATAATGATAGGGGCCTCGTGTACCGATATAATTAAATACCACTGCATGCTGGATATCCTGTTTTTTAATGGCGCACTTGCTATTTGAACGAAGCTCTATTACAGAAAACTTCAAACTAAAAGCATTCTTTTGATTGCTCTTCATGTTACAGCTTCTACGTACGGGTGCCTTATATAAATAACTTGCATACTCGATTTCGAAAGTGAAACTTTTTCTTTTCTTAGATTCTCTAAGAATCAAATGTAAATTATAATTTTTCTATTTAAGTGATTTTATTAGCTTAATTGGTATTGACTGAACTCATTTTTGAAGTTATCCTCTGAGCTTTCAAAAACAATATCAGCTATGTTTCGGAATCCTACCAGAAGCCCTATTCAATATAAAATCGAGAAACATTCTTAGATATTTTTTCTACAAGGATGGAACCTTATGTGTGCTGCCGCGGGTTTTTAATACCATTTCCATGAATAAACTTTTCACATACAGTAATTTCATTTCGGCTCCCCAAAATACATAGGGATTCTTAATTTAAATGATAACGCCAGCTAATATGAAATTAAACAGTAAAAAGACTGCAGATTGGAGAAGCTCGTACCCTTACCTAACGATGGAATAAAAACAACGAATAAAAAGAAGTAAACAAAGGAACTCCGCGCAGACGTTTGTAGGTTTAAGGCGCTTTATTCAAGTGGGTTTTCACAATGTATAAATTCCAATATATGACTTTGTTTTTATAAGCGAAAGGTGGGTCTTATTATAATTATATAGCTATCCTACCAATCGAAAAGAAGGGGGAACTTATTCCAGAATAACTCCTTTTTACTATTATGAACCCTACGCTCCAATCTCGCACGAAAGATCTCACTCCTCTTCATGCCATAAGGCTGTCGAAGGTTGAGTGCCTCTAAGCGGAAATGTTAAGGACACACTTCTTTATAGAGACGGAACATCGCGTATATCTCCTCTTTAAGAATCAAGTTTTCAAAAGAATAAAAAGCAATGTACTATAACGAACTCGAGAAACAAAAAAGTGTGATACTTAGAGGTTAGATATACTTGGCTAGAATCTTGTAACAAGAACCTTGGTCAGATTTAAAAGCTTAAGTAGGAGAAGAGCCTGATTTACTTCTTTACGTGGTTTATACTTGGAGGACACCCTTATGCTAAGTTAAGATATACACTAGCGTCAAATGAATACCCTTTAATTTCTTGATCTTAGAAGCATCCCTTGAATCCTATCATAAGGAATCTCCTTCTTGCAAAAGTTATTGCACTCCCTTTATGAATACTTTGGCCCTACTGCCGCTTAGAAACCCTGTAAATAAAAGGAATACAAGAAAGGGGCAAAACTCAGATATCCAGTATTCCCTTTGAGTATTTCTTTTACATGTAAAAATACATAAAGTTAAGCAGCTCTTTAAAATATACTATGTAATCATCAAGTTTATCCTACTCAACTCATATCTTTTTTCGTACTCCTCTTATGATCCTGTCCGACAAGCTCTATTAAGATGCAGATAAATAGGTTGTAAACGAATTCTTATGCTTTGGTTTATTAGATTTTATTAAATTTATTTAGTAAGATTTCGATCTAAGGTAAAAGCCAAAAACTCCGGCGTATCCCAACTTTGCTTTGGAACCCGCTCATGTCCGAGTATTTTCTATCTTATCTGATTTCGATTCATATGACCCAGACTAGCTCCCGGGTATATTAAGTGCTTTGAAGTGCTAGAAATGTACATAGACTTGGGGCTCATAAATTAAGTAATCTTAGTATGGGAAACCCCTCATAGGTGTGTGTAAGGCGCCGGTTTTTGATATCGGCATGCAAAGGTTCGAATCGGTTTACTTAAGTACTGCGAGAATAGCAAAGAAAGCTGTTTTTTTACTATACTAAATCAAGTTTGCAACGGTGTTCATATTGTGTACTCCGCATAGTTTTATCGATGTTGATTAGTTTTAGTCTATAAACAAGAAAAGAAAGGATCCTTCTTTTTAGTGCAGCAAAGAGAGTCTCCTGGTAATTAGGATTTTTAGTAGTAAAAAAGTACTTTAAAAAATACGTAATAAACGACACATAGTAAGAGATAAAGGTAAGGTTAGTGCGTGGACTCTGATCTCTAGTGACTCCTTACTAGAATATAAAACAAAGATAAGTCAAAGCTGAGTTTACTTAAAAAGATTTACGAATGAAACCCGCTTTGCGGCGTTTTACTATCTCTCGATGTAAGCTCTAAGTTTAGCTATAAAATAGAGGGATAAATTCCATATGTATCTTATTTCATAGGATAAAAAAAAGAAAGGTAGTTAAGGTTTTTTGAAATATTAATTAAGTCCTTGTTATCCTTGTATTTAGTATATGTAAGGTATCCGTTTCTTTTCGTTTCCAAATGATCCTCTATGCTGTTATTAAGTCCAGTTTTCTATAAACTAAGGCTTCTCCCTTGTGATGAAACTAAGTCATAACTTTTGTTAGAATTCCTCACCAAATTAGGAAAGAGACGATAGGAATTAGCCAAAAAGGAACCGGTAAAAGGTTTTATTTAAGGATATTTTCTTTCATAAGAGATTTCTGCAATAAATAAGAAAAAGTAAGTAATATATTAGACATTAGTAAGGGGATCCTTTATAATTGGGTATATCTACCTCATCGGTACAATACAAAAGAACTTCGAAATAAATCCCAAAAATCACAAGATGCTCCCTCACTAACTCTTTAAGTAATCAGTATTAAAAACTGAAATTTCTGAATAGTACCCTATATATTCCTATTGCATACGGACCGGTAGAGTCTAAAAAAACATAGGTTAAGTCTGAGAAATTACTTGCAGAGTACAGGAGTACATATGAAAAAACCGGCGCATTTCTTCAATCGGCTGGGGGGATGAGAGGAGTTTTGAACCTGTATGCATACTTTTATGGGGTGTGATTACCAAGAAATATGAGAAGACTTTTGAGATTTATTTAACTTATTTAAAAAATAAGGAAGAGCTTTTAAACGTAATAGTTACTCTTTTGACGCGAACCTTTGTTGCTATATTAGAGCTTAGTTATCTTATCCTTGTTAGATAGGGTTAAGATTTATATATCCTTATACTTTTTATAGGGCTCTTAGGCTATATAGAAGCTTTTTTATTAGGAACTCTAGTTGAGTGCACAAGCAAGGAATTCTTTCAGTTAGGTCATTTAAGTGTTAATTTAAAAAGGAAGTTGTCCTACTATAGTTTCTCAGGGGGCCGTAGGTTTGGGTTTAGTGTAAGTCTGTACTATACTGATACTATCCTGCCTTACCTGCCCTCCGCTACGCTGCTGTTGGGAATAATAATTTACTCATTATCTTCTAAAGCTCTTTTCCTCTGTTAATGATAAGAACAGAGAGCAAGAGGAATTCTTCTTAACTGTAAACCATCCAAAACAATTAGAACTACACTATGCGTAGAGCAGATTTAAGTAATAGAAAACCCAAGCGCAAGTCAATTAATAGCTGCTGTGTTTTTTAGTTTGTAAATATAAAGCTTTAAAATAAAGATCTCGACAACCCCTTTACTCTATATTAGAGTTTCCTATTCCTAAATATAGAATACTCGGGTTGTCTAAGGGGTGAAACAAACCTAATTTCTTTTTAAACTTAAGGGTAAACCGCCATTCCCTTTACAGCTTCTTATGTTATTCAATATCAATATAGGACTTCATGAATCTCAGTATGGACCTTCGGTGTTGAGAAGTAATAAGGATCCTTTTTCATTACTATCGGTGGGTTCCCCTTTTTTTAAAAGTACAAGAAATATATATAGTCATAATTGAGAGCTAATTCTATCAAGCAAATCTATGTAAAATTCATTGGGATAGCTCCGTTTGACGAGCATTGGGCTTTTTAAATACTTAGGTATAAGAGCATTTATATAATATATTCCTTTGAAATAGTCCAGGTCCCAATGAATAAAATAACCCCATAGATCCCTTACTTTTTAGTAGGTTAAATGTCGTAAGCTTAAAGTTGTATGATTACATTCCCCAAAAGATGTAGTCAAGCTCCCGAGAAAGATCCGCGGAAGTATTTCAGATTGGGCAAAAAGTACAGATACTAAAAAACTTATCTTTAAAGGTAAAATTTTTTAAAGTATGACTAGTGCTCCGTGCTTCCTTCCAATGATAAGGAATAAGCATATAATTCCTTTATTCTTCTTGAGTCTGTTAAAAGCTATCCGCTACAACAAGAAAGCTTCTGTCTCTTTGTATTCGTTTGCATCGAGGGTTCGGGACCTAATCTAGTATGGGCTGTTGTCTACCCTGGATACTATAAGCTTATTTTTAGAACTTTTACCATAGTCAGGGCTTTAACATGGATCTTACCAACAGCAAGAAGCTACCTAGATTATATTAACGCCAAAAAACATCATAAAACACATTCAATTCAAATCGAAGAAATGAGGAAAAAAATCCTATATCAACGGATATCAAAGCGTGATAGAGCGCCCGTAAATGACTACAGAAACAAGTTTATTAATTACAAGTCTTTAGGACTTCTTTCGAACTAAATAGCTACCTAACAGACTTTCATTTTCAAACTATAAAAGTTACAACTTATTTAATCATCTGATACTTTGGCAAACAACTTTTTCTTTCTTTTCGAAAATAGGTAAACCCTTACCTTTTGAAGACACTCCAGTTTTCAATACTGACTACGTCAAATAATTGAAGTCATCCTTCATAAAACACTCCCTTGGTCAAAAAAGGATACTCTTAATTTCTAGTGCTAACCGATTTCTCCACCAAGTGAATATTAGGATACCCTTTTTCATTTGCTCAAAATTAACCCTTTTTCTACGGGTTTTGGCATTCGAACCTTTAGCCTGCTGGAAAATAAAGCTTTGATTTAACCAACAAAAAAGAAGTGTTGGATCGTACTCACTATATTTAGTATTCGTAAAGCTGGGGAATAAGAGGCGCTCGAATAAGGATGCGTATAGAAGTTATTCTCATAACACAATTACTTTATGTATATCACCCATCACTCTTACATTTATTTGTAAGGGGTTAACCCAAAGCTATCTTCCATAAATTTTCTTTAGTCCACGGGTAGAAAAGTACATAGGATATCTCATATTAAACTGCTTAGTTATTTTATGCAATAGATTTACAAGACAGGAGTAGCGAGCGCCACTAGTTAGCATATCCCGGTACATTATGGGTGTAATATTGTCAAACTCAGTAAAGAAAATTTTATCTGTTAAATTATAGTACAGAGGGGCGGATGCCTTTATCATAATGCTTTTTTCCCTGAAGCAAAGTTTTATAGGCAAATATATGTAATTTATCGCTCTATATTAATGCTTAGCTTTGAAAAACGAAAGCGTAAAAAGTAAGACGGAAGCTAAACCACACCTTACCTTATTAGATAGAAAAAGTAAACCAACTGTTAGCAGTATCAAAAGAGAAAAAGGGAGATTGAACGAATTTATATAAGTTATTACTTCTTTGTATTACTTCTTTGTGTTGTACGCAATAGTATATTGAACACTTTCGAAAAGGCCCTATAATATAATAGGGGTAAAGTACTTTATCCAGATAAAATCAATAAGAAGTTTGAGGGGTATCTCTCGATGAACAAAGTCTCAATTATCATAAAATAAGGCAGTCGATACAACAGCTTAATCTAAAGCTACTAGATACTTCAAAAAAAGCCTCACAACACACAGCTACTGTTTCTTATAAAAAAGGTTTATATATATTAATACCCGAACTCTATATTAAGAGAATCCGTATAGCTAGTGGATTTATTGGCTCTAAAAATACTGACTAATTGCACTTATACAGTTGCTCTAATAAGACTAAAAAAGAGAGTTTTGTTAACTCCAAGCCGTACTACATACAAATATCTAAATGTTTATTGATTTCTACTGAATTCGTCAAATGGGGCAGTCTATAAAAAACTTAATTAGGGGGATTTAGCATACTATAAACTATACCTTCTAATTCGACATTCTCAGATATTTGTAAAAGGAAATAAGGAGTTTACTTAATACTCTACATTTAAAAATAGAATTTATTTGTCGTATCTTTTTTGCTCAGAGTACTTTTGTAATTATAAGCAAGAACACTGAATCTCTTGTAGGGTTTTCTATATAAGGTATTTAATAATATATTAAGTTGCAGAAATTCTATAAAAACCTCAGTCAAGGAGGTCCCAGCTGTATACAAGTGGAAATTCCTGGGTTATATTCTTTTGATTAACTGTGATGCTCTTATTCAACTGTGGATATTCATTCAACCTCTTTAAGGGTAGGTTTATGTATAATGGGTTTTTGTTTTTATCATCGGGATTCTCCACTAAGTACTTTTGCAATATCACGAAATAGGTTTCGAAATTCCCTTTGAAAGAGAAAGGTATAAAAAGGAATAGCTCTAGATCTCTGGGCTGTACTTGAGAAGTATGACTAGCCAGGACTTCTGAGAGTGGTTTAGTTATCCCCAAATTAAGTACTAAATTCCTAAATACTAAATAATACAGGGTATTTTCAATACAGAGGTAGTAATAATATCTTTGGAGTGGAGCCCAATACACATTAATAAAGCATCCTTAGTGGGCTAGTGTTAGGAAATACGGGTCCTTAAACGGATAGATTAAAAAATGATCACGAAGTTTAATAAGTTTTTACATGCACAAAAACATTTGGTAAATATCTCGACATATAGGACTGACACCAGCTACTAGGGTACTGGTAGATTTCATTAAACCAGACTAAAAAAAATCAATAGTTATAAGAATATTACTCTTAAAATGGACTGATCTTTTAACCCTTTAACATCTCTAGAGATACCAACACAAAACTGAGTTAGATAATTAAAAACTCTTTGGGACTTCACTCATAGGAATACTATAACCCGTATATAATCCATAGCTAGCCATAAACCCTTCTACTTTAATTAGATCCTAGGTCCCTTGGATCGACTATATTCAAAAGGAAAACCTAATTTGTAATTTAAAGCAGTCTTGTGGAAACTCGATTTTGAGTTGTCGTAATTCCTAACTGGTCACTTGTAATTTTTAGATTAATTATACGTATGACATGGCTCGAATCCGCGCCCGTCTCGTAAATTTACCCATGTAACATAAGAACTTTAGAAAGTGTATCAACTGCCTGATTTGTATTCTTACTTTTTTAAGTTTTACTTATGGACCACAAGCCTAGTTTAACCATTTTTAGCTCCCCGTTTAAGTAGAATTTCAGTTAATATTTAAGTCATTTTTGTGAATGAGAGAGCCTAGACATTGGCACTGTGGGTTTTCAAAAGTATTCCTGATTTCTAGAATTGTTTTATCAACGTGAGTTAAACTTTTTATACTAACTAATTAGTCTAATTAGCTAAGTTTTTTAGGCTAGACTTTATACTTATTCTATGTACTATAAATTTTAGTTTTGAATTCTGGCGAGGATAAAAGCACCTTTCAAATAAATTAATAATTCCTCTAGTTTTGCCTAGTAAGATTAGGGAAATTTATTATATATAGCCGCCCTGCTCTTACCTATTATGATTTTACTGAATTATATACTTATTATCCACTTTCACAAAAAGATCAGAACCTTTACCAAGGGTATCCTTAGGTTTATTGCTTTTACCCTTACGCTTTAGAAGCTAATTGATTAACAATCTTAGATTTATGCTTTATACTCTATCCTAACTCTACTGATACTGAAAATTACAGGGGCTTTTTAATCGGTTGTATTCCTGGTTTTATGATTTTCAATTTCTATCTAGCGGAAAGGGTTAACCCCTGTTTGTCATTATAAAATCTTGTAGGTTATAGCACTAACAAAGTACATGTTTATAAAGGCCGTATTTCAAGAAGCCTTTGAAGTGAAGGATACGGAACTCTAATAGGCGGTGCTCCTCGAAATAACTTGGGCTGTAAGTATTTGGTTTTCAAACTAAGTATACCGTGCAATCTACTTAAATTGGGTATTCTTAAGTGTGTCTTTTCAACCAACTATAACAGGACTTGAACCTACGGTCATTAGATTAAAAACCCAGCGCTCTACCAACTGAGCTCCCGGAAAGGAAGCTTTCTATTTCAGTAGGATTCTTTGAAAGTCTTGTAATAAAGCTAATCAAAAGTGAACTAGTTTTGTATATACATGATTCCAAAATTCTTTTTATTCTGAGGGATATTACTAAGAATCCCATTAAACATCCAGAATCTTAAGGGCTTTTACGCAGTACTTAAAATTCTTTTAATAGAGTCCTAAAAAAATAGAGAGAACAGGGTACGAAAGGGTAAGTAATTCCTGGTGGGTAAAAGTAACAACAGCATACCAAAATATAGAAAACTTGCTTAGATAAAATTAAGAATACTTCTTTCAGCATATAAAGTATGATCTAGTAAAGAAAGAAAAGAGAGTCTAACTTTAGCACAACAAATAAGCGCACACGGGACTCTTTTATAGATGTATCTCTAGTAGCTAGCTTGTAAATATATATAGCCCAATACCAGGCACGAGGCTAAAGCTCTTGTCTTGATAAGGAAATTCTAGGGTTTCTCCTTAATAAGTTTAGTCTTTGAAATGTTTATGATATAGGGCACTGAAAAAGTCTCGTCGGTAGATCGGTCCCGGTTATGCATATAAATTTGAGAATTTCAGACTTAATATCCAGAAAATCAAAAATTCGCTTTAAATTGGGTACCTTTTTTCGAGATTAGTGTTCCCCGACAAAACTCCCCAGCCTTCTTATTTTTATATTTATAGAGAACTCTTATTCTTCGTAACAAGGCCTTACGTTTCAAGCCTATCCTTGTTGAACTTATGAAAACTTTATATTATTATATACCCCTCTAAAACCAAGCCTCTCCCTAAACTGGATGTTACCTGGCTCTTAAAATCCCGTGATACTAGAATCTCGTTTGTGCATTTTCCAGGGTAGCCTATAGGAGGCAGGGCTCTTTGGAATTAAATCCTCTCTTAAATTCTTTGCCATGAAAAATTATATTTGTTTATCAAAGCAAGGAGTATATGAGACTCCAGGTGAGTCCTATTCGTCCCTTTTCAAGGATGACCTCTAAAGAATTAGAACTTCTTATTAGTGAATTTTATCCTATAGCTTACGAAAAGAAATCCCATTAATATATGACATAACCCCAGTCTCACAATTAAACCCTTTTTAAGAAACTCCTAAGGGAACTTATGCCGGACTTTCAATATACCTGAAACTCAAAAATAGAAGTAATTTATATAGAATATCGGTATACGGACTCCTTTGGTTGTAAAATTGCACTAAAACACACACCGAGGATTATCTAAGGATAAACGGGACGTAGCAGAAGACATAGAAATAGAGGAAGCTGCCGGTTTTTTGACATAAAGAATATTACAGTTACTCCAGGAACCTGTAACAAAAAGCATAATCCCTTTTGATCTAAGATCTATTGACCGACCAATGTAAATCTAAAAGCTGTAGGTTCGAATCCTACAACTAAGCTATTTACAGCAGTATATGGAACTCCGTTTTGAATCCTTTACATACATGATGCCCCCGAGGAATCAAAATGAACAGTCAGGTCAGCTTAATGCCCATGTTTACTTTAAAGGTCTAGGATCTAAGGATCCCTTAATTTCTACTAACATCTTAATCTCTTATTCGTATTGTATTTTCAAGAAACCTAAGAAATTCTCTTGGGAAGAAGCTCATTTTTAGTAGAATTTCTTTGGAATTGAGTTTTTACACGGACATGGAAATCCTGAACCTTATGATACACTATTTCTTATTAAGGACTCTTCTAGAGCTAAGCTAAAAATTTTGATATGAAGAATCTACCATTAAATGGTAAAGAGATACTTTACTCCACCCAAGTTTTTTTGGTTTAAATAAATGCATAAGGACGAAGGGCAATCTATAGGCTATTACCATAGCCAAAGGTTTCCGGGACTTCCCAAGTAGCTACAGGTTGGTCTGGACGTTAATTATTATATAAATTTCTGAATCGTTATCTAATGGACTTGCCCCGCCTCTAAATATGGGACTTATATAAAGAATAAGTAAAGATATAAGTACAAATAAACTATGTAATAAAAATGTTATAAATTTTTCTTCCGTTAATGTAAGCAACACGGGGTTTTCCTTTCGAGCTATTCGGATGGAGTTTATACTAAATTTATGTGGTTAATTTATCCGCTTTTAGGAATTTTCTATGTGACTGTGCTTTCAAATTTACTTAGATTTGCCAGCCTTCAATTGTAAATAGACTGTCCCGCAACAATTGACTAAGATTCCTATTACCTTTCATATAGTGTGGGAAAGCTAATAGTTTCCTAAATTATTTATCTAAGTGCTTCACCAAGGGCTTGCTGCTAAATTACTATTACGTAGTTGGTAAACTGTGCTAGGAAATCTAATAACTTTAATCTAGGAATGCCTTAATGCACTATAAAGAGAGCTCTGATTTTGCGTAACAATACCCCAGTTTGCCCCATCGCAATCTCTCTTTGTTTTAGCTCTTTATTCTATTTAAGTTATATTTATAGGTGTTTCATAACAATAACCCTATATTACAAAAAAGTAGGGGTCTTCCTATCTACAAAAAAGGATAACAAAGCCTAATTAAGTTAAGCACACCCCAGTCAGTAGGGGGTCCCCTGTCAAATAAAGACATCAAACTTACTAACTAAAACTAAAGATTTAAGTAATAGCTAAAAAAGAAATACTTGTAATTTAAACATTACTGTGAAACCTATACTTCCGCAGTACTCTAGCTAGAGCATTTCTCTAAAAAGGAATTCTAAAAATAGACTAAAATTCTTATTTTTAACTTCGTCTTATTTGTCAAGTATTCTACTTTTATAAAGAGGAGCACTAACTAATAAATATCCTGAAAGACCTCACTCTTTTTCGTATTTTATTAAAGGAATTTCTAATATTTATGTATCTATTTAAGGTATGAAATTTTACAAGAATAAAAATTCTGGGTATATAGCATAGTCAATTTGGAAGGCGAATAGGTAGATAATCAATTGTAAGTTTTTAGTAAATAAAGAATTCCTTATTTCAAAAAGGATTAATATAAGCTGCATAAGGGTTTCAGAATAGAAAATATAGCATTAAATAATGGAAACGAAGCGTAGACATAAAGCAAAAAGGGAATAATAAGGGCTCTTTGGGAACACCTATGGTTAATACTTTTTCGTATATCCCCCGTAAACCCTCAATTGCATTTCCAAAAGCATGTTTGTAAGTGCTATTTGACTCTTGTTAGAAATGAAATAGGATCTGATTAACTGCGCAAATATTCCAAATATCTGGTATACCTTTTTGCTTTTTGACTTCAAGCAGCACTTGAACGATTGATATTCGTTTGTTTACATCAAAGTGTAATCCACCCCATAACTAAAGACTCTCATATATAGAACTATTTAATGCTGAATACTTAATGTATTTTACTAGCCTTTCCCCGTTATATATAATGATCTTTCTGAGACAAGTGTTTCTAACACATGATGACAAAATACGTAGTTTTGACTAAATAGGAATTCACTTTTCATTTCTATTCTATCTAAGTGATTGTACAAATCTCATTCTTGGTTTTTAGAACCAATCCCGCTTTAACCATACTCGAAAAAATAATAGAGAATTAAATTAGCACGCCCTGCCGACCTTTGTACGTTAGAGAGGGGCCTCCCACTTATTTAACTGGATATTCTTCTGTTACGTTTGTCACATACCACTAAATCATAATATAGTTAAAAAGTGACAAGGGGACCTGAACCCTCGGATGTCCATATGGTAAAACCTGTGTCTTACCCACGTTTTGATATTCTAATAATAGATTTATAAGGTGGCAACTAATACACTAGCATACGCAAGAGTACAAAAATGAGACTATGGAGCCAAAAACTGAAATAAAAAGACTAAGATCTACCAAAGCATATAGAGCTCCTATCCAATTAATGCAACAAGCTTGAACAACTAAAAATATCTTTTGTTATCACTGAACTAAACAACTAACTAGTTTCAAATACTGCTACTACCAAGGTTTATACTTAAATTGATACTGCAATTTTATGGAGTATTTATAAAGAATATAGAGTAAATCTAAGGATTCTACAAACTCAGTAAATAAAAGTCCTATGTTCTCCAGCTCAAGATTCTTACTGGTTAGAACGGAAAAACCCATTTACATTGCGTATTAATTGTAACGGAAATCTTAAAAATTCTTTTATAAAAGAATGCTCGTTTATAATATTCAATTCCTATTCTTGAGAACTAAGAAAACTTAGAAAATGAAAACTAAAGGAAATTCCTTTTTTATACTTTTTCCTACCACTAGCCGGAAATGACTTCTTACTATATATAATACCATAAACAATAGTTTATAAAATTAAGCAGTTTGTTTAGTTAGTGACCTTCCTTTTCTATTTACTGTGGGATTTCAAGTTTCTAGGGAGGGCTTAGTTAGCAGCTTTGTATGAAAACCTGTAAAAAGTTAACAGTATTTTGTTTAGTTGTTTATATGTATATATGTATATATTAGGAATCCCTAAAAGCGTTACTCTTTTAGTACAGAGAAAAAGGCTTTCGTAGGAAACAAACCTTTTGTTTTTACATAAGGGACTAACTAGTTAGAAGGATACCTTATTATAAAAAAGGGATTAAAGGATAATAATATTTAAATACTTACTAGACTAACTATACTAAATATTCGCTCTACAACATTCATAGAAATTTATTTGATTAGATAGGCCTTGAAAGCCCTTAGTCAAGAGATTTTAAGTGTAACGGATTCCTTTTAGTGATATAGACCAATGCAGTCATTTTAGAGCCTAACTAATACAATAAATACTGATACTGAGAGACAAACTGTAAAGAAGAATAAGAATTTTTTATACTAGAAAGAAGACAAAATATAGAGTCAATTTAAGGATAAGGACCAGCTAGATACTTGTAATTTTAGTCAACAAACTCATAGAAGTCAACTTAGGTATGTAAGGAGTGGGGAGTCCCTCGAATTTATCAATAATACAGGATTTCTTTCATAAACTATTAAGGGGCTTGTGCTCGGTTGTAACAAGTATTTCATCTAGGCAATATCCCTAGAAAAAAAAGGTTAGGAAACTAATAATTATTTGTAAAACGTTTCAATTTTTGAGGTAATTTTGTAGATTTTAAAAAGCTAGCAATTTAGGGGTATAGGTAAAAGGGGTTTTTCTACAGTCCTAAATAGGAGGTTTTACCTACTAAAATTGTTTGACTCTAGCTTTGTACTACTTTTCTTAGCCTTAGAATCGGTTTATCAGTAAGAGGTTAAGTAAAGGCAAGATTTATCTTGTTAATAAAATTTGGGCTCCATAATTATAGGAGTAAAGCTAAACACTTATAGGATAACCCAAAACTGTTAGTAGGGGAAACCGGAGTCTCAGAATTGACAACAGAACCGCAAGCATATACTCTGATAACATGAGTTTTGTATTCCGTTTACTACCCCCCCAGAACATGTAGAATTACCTAGTCTCTAAAACCTAGCGCTTGCCCACAAAAATGGGAGCCTTTTGTTATTACAAAGTCCTGGTATATCTGAAGTCTATAGGAAGGCTTTAACTCCTCCTTTATTACCTCTTCCAAGAATGAGCACTAAGAGAAGGAGTTTCCCTTTGTTTTATACCCTTCCTGAAAAAAGACAGAGACTTAGCTGCAGGAAAAGACAAGAGCTCCTTTTCTAATCCTGTCCTGAAAGCAATAAAGAAGATATTATAGGACATATTTTCTACATAAGCTTTTGAGTTACATGAATTCCTTAAAAATACTTTGAAATGAAAAAGACATATTATTAATTCTTGCCTAAAACGAGAGCTATCGTCTTTTCAGGATTTCAGTCAGGTTAAAACCCCAGTTTTCAGACACTTTTCGATTGCCGTGTTTTAGATTTAAAAGCCAAGTTAAGAAAACAGTAACTGCTCAGGAGAAGTACTAGATCAAGACATATATATGTATTGCTTGAAAGAAGTTCTTTTCAATTGATGAAGCGTAACTAGCACTGAACTTAAGGGAATCCTTCTAATCATTGCAGGCTGTAAGCGCTTCGAAGAGGGGTATAATAAAATCACTTTTTTAGAAACTAAATAGAAATTTGCTCTTTTTATTTTGGAAGCAGAAGGTTTCCACTACTTACCCAAGCTGGATCTAACGCACCTTCTAGAAAAGCTATGACTCGAAGGTTCAAAACCTCAGTACTCGTAAGTAGATTAAGTATTCGATGACACAAAATACGCTGTTAATTAGGGTATACTTATCCTAATAGAGCTTCTGCAAAAACCATAAAAAGGAAAATCGAGAGCTTAATTAAAAACAGGTAAAGCTATATATGATCCGCGTAGGCTCAAGTCCAGTCTATGAAAAGAGATAAAAAGCGCTAGATAAAACGACGGGACCCCTGTCGGTCATAGTAAAGGGAAGAGGCTAATTTCACTTTACACGCGTCGTCTATAAACACCTAGACTTGATCAAGGCCTAAGCAGATAGACATTTCTTCTTTGTAGCTGATGACGATTTAGAAAACCTTTCTTGTCTTGTTGCACTAAGTGGGGAATAGAGTGAAATTCTGGGACACTGATAAAGGTATGACTCAAGGAAGCTTTGTTTTCGTTAGTTCAGTTTCGATAAGAGGGCTTTAGTCTGGCGGCGAATCAGACCTTAGTCTTTTCTCTACACTTACGACGAAAGAGAAAAAGGATAAATGAGAAATTGAATTAGATAAATATACGAACAGGACTTATGACAAGGCATGCGGTGTAGACTTTTAACGTGGCTAGTGTTAAAACTTCTACTTCTATTTCTGGCTTAGTAAACGGAAAGACGTAGCATTTTGAATAATTTACAAGTTCTTCGGTACCATTCAACGTGAAATTGTTTGATTTTTATTATTAGTAGTCGTAATGCTATAATTTTTAGAGAATTCCGGGGAGTTTGTATGGGACGATCCGCGAGTATCTCTTTTTAGGCAGGCTAATCCTAGAAGAGATACAGTGAAAAGTAGGTTAGCTATGCTTTCCTTTGCTGTAACTAGAAGACTAGGCAATGAGAGGAAAATTCTTTGCACGATCTCTAGAAAGTCTTATCGACGATGAAGTACTCTATCTTTGTGGTTAGTGTAGAAAGCTTAAAAAAAGTAGAGGTAGACAGCTCGTGGGATCCGAACCCATGACTTTAGATAGACGAGGCTCGTGCTCTAACAAAGAATTATAGGATCTAAACTTGGGAGGAGAAAGAAACTTCCTACACTTTACTACTCGAATGACGGGTTAAAATTTCTTTCTCTTTATTTAAGTGATTTCATAACCACGTAAAATCTCCCCGATTGTGAGTAAAGATGGGCCTAATTACAAACCTCATTTGTTAACAACGAAGGCCCCCTATAAACGTACTTAAGCCTACTATTTTCTTCTACCTTATACAAAGAGTCGAGGTAGTAATATATTTTAAATTGTCATATCCATCCGTGGAAAAAGATTTCGTGTTGCTGTGAAGCAGCTAAAAGCGCTGCAGTGAATGGGGGCTGCCCTAAATATCCTATATATGGGGATCCTCTTAAAAGCTAACAGTAGGGTCTTAAAATCACCTTGAACCTCTTCGTGTCATTTTTTTCTAAAACCTTATTCGCGCTTACTGGTTTATAGGTTTTTCAAACAAATATGGATAAATCTAGTGAATTTGACTATATAGGAATTCTTTATTTGTTCTGGGAGATAAGGACTGTTTTACTTAGGTATATACTTTACTTATTCAGGCAATACCCCTTTGGAGTCTATCTCTTTGCGAATTATTCAAGGGTTTCCCTGTTATAACAAACTGAGCCCACTTTGCTTAAACTAAAATTTATGGATTCTAACTTTATCCGAAAGCTATAAGGGTATCCTTTATAACTGAAAAATACATGAGTTAGGTAGTTGAGTTAAGAATTATACGAGTCTGGATACTTAATTGCCGTGGATGAATAAAAGCAGAGTCACTTTATTTGATTAATTTGAGGTTTCTTTTGTATTCCGTATTTTAGGACCTAAACTGTTCTATACAAACCGTTTTAAGAGATTTCCCTTTAAAGTTAGATTGAATTTAAGAATCTATGTGATCTATTATATGACAACTCGAGTTATGGTAAGATGAAAACTAATAAACTCATTAAAAATAGTTAACCAAAGGAAAGTTATCGCATCAAAGGCTCAGGAAACTGTCCGACTAGACTTCTATAAAGGGTAAAACCAATACTGAAAGGGGTCTGAATCAATATTTAGTACACCTTAAAATTTAAGGTCTTTAAAAATAAAAAGCTAAGTAGAACCTGTAAAATATTAAGCTGGAATTCCTGCTGAACCAATCAAAAGGTAAGACTTTATGTTTACCGGATCGGTGATAATGTATATAAAAAAATAGGGTGCACTTGCTATCTAGTAAGATAATAAAAAATTACTGCTGAGGAATCCCTTTTGAACAAGTTCATAAATAGATTTGGCTTCAATTCTATTCTATATCTTAGCTATTATTCCGAATTCCGCAAGAAGCTCCTATAACTGTACGAAAAAGGGCCCAGTAAGTAAACAATCCAAGAAGCATTCTTGTGGTGCTCGCCCGCATTCTGGGTTATACTTAAATTAGTAAACTATTTTTGTTTCTATGCTAAATAAATTTCTTTTTCGAAAGGTTTTGTACCCCAAGCTACAGAACTCTGAGAAGCGAATAAAAGCCAAGCTTTATAATTAATAGGGGTAAAGAACCCCCTATACTGTAAAAATTAAAGAAAAGTAAAAAAAGTATCTGGAGGGCTCCTGGCAAAGCTTATCTTTATGTTTTAGGTGTTTATAGAGGGCTCTTATTATAGAGTTTCCTTAATTGGCGATTAAGTCAAAGTAAGTCACAGTCACATAGAATACTACATTTTAACCTTTTCCTTTTTATCAAGCTAGCGTGCTTATGTAACTTAAACCTTAGAAAATCTGAGGCCATTATAAATTGCTTGAACAAGATTCAACACTAGACAATCCTGAGGGATATCTAAACAGCTAGAAGCCTTCCTATTAGGTATAGGACATTGTTTTCACTCTAAAGACTTAGTACTTTATTGGTGACATACAGACTCTTTTGTTGTAGCTTGCAATTACAAAAGCAAGGGTAGATACTAAAAGAGTGCTCTTTATAGACGATAAATACTAAGAAATGTTGGATGCTTGATTGATGTATTACTTGAATTGAATAAAAAAGACTTTGGTTTACACCTTCTTATAAATTTTACTGGCTTAAGAACAGATTTATTTTTAGTGCAGAGACCCTTTAATACTCTTACTACCATACTCCTAACAAGGGCGTTTTACTTATATATACAAAGCCTTGGAAACAGGAATCAAAAAACTTTTATATAAAGTGCCCTCTTTTAATTACGAATAGAATCTTTTCGCTGAAGAGGACAGGACCTACGATCTTAATTCCTTTTGACTTGCTTTGTAAGAAAAATAAGGAAAGCCCTTTTCCACAAGCACAAGACTTTTTATGATTGAGGGGCTCTTAGGAATTCCAATACCATTTTTTTTTTTCAATTAACCGCACTATCCATACTAGTAAGCAGTAACCGCCCTTAAGTTAACTTTTAATAGTTTCGTAAGTTCTTATCTCTTATAGCAGAGCCTTTTGTTCAGTTCCTTTATATTCTAATCGCTGCATTCTTGTATTCTTTAAAAGCAGGAGAAGGATATAAAACTTTAAACCACTATTTTAATAATGAGGAATTAGGTCTTCCTTTTTTTCTAGGTATTAAGGTGCGTAGACATTATTCATTAATTAACTGATTAATCTTAACTTACTACTTTCCAAGAGAGCCTACTCTAGTAGTATTTTCTTACCTTGTCAAAAGTCATTTTGTAATTAGTTGAGTTTCGAGGAAGTACTCCTTTTTTAGGCGTCCGTGCTTAATAAAGACTCTAGTTTTTTAATACTAGAAAATTACTTCATCCTTCGCGGGAGGGTTTTTACCCTATTGCAAGGTTAGGGAAGAATATATACATACTACGCTTATAGTCAGATATAGTTATAGCATGGGGTGCTTTTTTACCGACAAGTAATCTTGCTACTCAAGTCCCTTCCTATAAAAAGAAATTCAAATAGTTTAGGCAGCGCACTCATTAAATATCGATGATAGCAACAGTCTAATAAAGAAGACTAACCCCGAATTAAAAACAGTTTCACTAAAAGTAGAACTTTAAGTATATAAATTGGATAAATTCCTAACATAGTTCTAGCTTTCTTTAGCTGAACAAAGTATAAGTGTATACCCAGATTGATTAAATCTCTCCTTATATATACCGACTGCTTTAAAAGAGGCTTCTTTAAAAACCCTCCTAAAACAAAATTTTATATTATGTAAAGTTGAACTCTGAAAAAGCTTCATATCTTTCATTTTATAAGTAACAAATTAAATTCCTTTTAAGGTATAATTATTCTTGCAAGCACTAGTCCTAGAATTAAAGGTACCGTTCATCTAATTTTTACAAGACTCACAGTAAACGTTTATATTTTTCATAACTTACTTTTATAATTACAAAAATCTAAACCTTCCTAGTAAGTTATAGTCGCGCTAATCTAGAGTACGTCAAAACTAATGTTATGAACCAGTCCTCGTCTTGTTAAATTCTATCCTTGATTTCCTACAGTATACCTATCATGTGTACGACCAGACGACACTTATTATTTATAGCTAACCCCATATCAAAAGGAAAAGAAAAAAGTATGTATATAAATTAGTTTTTGCAAAGACTTCTTACTATCGATATATAGACCGAACAATAAGAGAGCCCTTACCTTTGTTCCTGCTTCCTGTTAAGGGTTTTTATCCGAAATTGACTACCCAGCATTATACTTATAGTGTCGAACAAGGTTTATTATATTTATTATATAAGAAGCTAAATGAATGGGAGCAAAACAAAATAGAAAAAGTTTTTGCAATGCTTAGGTCTTTCGATAAACATGATTACTAGTTACGGTAAAAAAAGGAAACCCAATACTATGCTTTTATTAGGGGCACTAGAAAACTAAAACGAATAACTACAGAGCTCCCCTTCTCGACCGCACTATATTATATTTAAATATCAAGCAGGAGCTTGCTTGAAATAATGTGGGCCCTATAAATTTGTAGCATAAGGATAAAAAGCCACAAAAGTCATATACTCTTTGACCTGAAATCCTTTTTTTCTAATACTAAAAAGTTTAACTCTTCTTCTTATCAAGCTTAAAGGGGAACTCCTTTACTCTAAGGTTTCTTGTAATATATACATAACAAATGGTAGTAAACCCCGCAAGTGCTTTAGCCAAATGAGTATAAAAACTAGTGGTCTCCTTAACAGATATTTTTATATTTGAAAAAAAAAGTACCTGCTTTTTTGTGCACCCTCTCTTAAAAGTAATAAAGAAAAAAATCCTAAATAACGTATCAAAGAGTTAGGATTTAGGAAGAATAATCCAGTATTAAGCCCAATCTATACTTATCGTTAAATACACAGTAGGATTGTAAATAACTTTACATAGAATATCTCTAGCTTCTAAAACTTCTAAAAAGGTTTTTCCAAAATATTTTACCTTATAACTATGTCAGGAGGTAAGTCCTTAACAAGGGTCCTCATTTTTATTTTTAAGGAGTTGCTCTATATTTGATAGGGGCATTCGGAAGTAAAGGGTTTATAATTAAGCGTTTTTGTTTATATTCCCTTGGTTTTGAATTGGACCTAATAGAATGAAATTAATAGGATCTATTTAAAAGTTTTAAAAAAGAGTGTTTAGCTAGTAATTCAATCCTTAAAAGTGGCCCAATGTTTTTTGTGCGCCAAGCAAGGTTGATCCATTCCCAGAGAGTGTTATTTTACCATTACCGAGGACTCCCCTTTCCAACATATAATTTTAGGTTTCGATTCTAACTTAAGGTGTAGCTATAGCCAGTAATGAATAATACAAAGTTTCTCTAACTAAATCTAGTGTTACTCTCACCTACTTGGATTTTAAAAACAATTTTTTTATATTTATATATAAACTAAAATAAATAAACATTATAAATACAACACTAACTTTAGCGCTCCTCTGATTACTAGATTCCTCTACTCTTAACCTGCCCAGGTTCAATCCATAGCAAGAATACTCATTTTTTAAAGTAATAAATAGACTTCGCGAAAATAACTAAAGAGCAAAACTTCCACATCAAGCATATTTGGTTGAATAGAAGGTTGCTTGTTGGCTTTTCTCGAAGTAATAATTAGTGGCACAAAGTGAAATTGAAAAGAAAAAGATTAAGTCTATTAACCGAGGGTAGTGGCAGGGTCCCAGGTCTCATGTCCCTATTCAGGGCAGGGTTAGATTTTGTTGTTATTAAATTGATTGTTGACCCCACCCCGTTTTTGTTACGCTGATAACTCTTATAACTCTTATAAAATTGAGATGTTATATTAATTATCGTATAAACACTTTATTTTCCGCCCCCTCGTAAACTGGTAAGAGACTGGAGCACTTATAGGAATATAGACATTTGTGGGCAACCCTTTAGTCTGACGATTCCTTTTCCTGCATTTGCGCTATAAAGAACTGAATGAATTTTTAAGAATGATATTAGCAACTCAAATTTAATGGAAGTTATATGAGCGAAAGGAAAGGCTTACTCCTACAATATATATTCAAAAATCTCCCTTGCATATCTTCCACAAGTATAAGGATTTTTGTAGCACGGAGATTGGGAGAGTTTCCATTCAGAAGGGAGGGTCTCATATTTCCCTATGAGAGATACTACCTACAAATTAGTATCATATACATATGAGTGATAATCCGACTCCATGCCAATATCTAATCCATTTGGAACAGGAATAAGATCCCTTAAAATTGTTTAAGAAAGCATAAAAGGCTTGAAAGTAGCCTGTTTCTAAGAATAGAAAGTCTTATACCCTAATAGGGTGTTTTATTTATAACAAACCGATTCAAACCCACGAATTCTATTTTAAAGTCCTATGTTTTAACCTCGCATTTTTATGATGTTAAAGGTTAGAATTTACTTCACCCTCAGCAGTTCCTGTAGTAGGCTTAGCTGCAGCTCCTGAATTATTTCAAAAATATGCTATATATACCTAAGTAATTTTAGTCTCGATAAATGGACCTCCTTATGAGGTTTGCCTCTTTCTTACTCATTTTAAAATACAAAAATAAAGACTTCCCTTTTAAGTGTATTAAATAGTTAAAAACTTTTTAGTACTCTATTTGAACCTGCGCTATTTGTACTAAATCACGCGTACCTTTTGTTATTCAGGGCTTTTGGAATGCTTATAGATCTAAATGCTCTTGTTTGTAATATACCTATCTCAATTTGTGCATAGGGTTTCTCTATATCTTAATAATATACACTAACTACTTTATTTGTAATATAACAAAAGTTAAGGAGTTTGGAATTCCCGTCGTAATGATAAAGGTATAAAGAATTCTAGATCCCTGCGCCATACTATTAGTTTTTATGTTTAGTGTATACATATTGGAATCCATGGTATTTCCTAGTTTTAAAGAAGGATCCGCTGTAGTATGAATGTCAAGCGATGAGCTACTATTAGCAATCCTAATGTAAGATAAGTTCTTGTAGAATGCGATATTTACAGGAGAGACTGCTCTTAAAAAGGAAAAGGATAAGCCACTTCGATACCTAGACTAAACTTTCCATAGAATACTACAGAGCCTTAGCAAGAAGGGTCCGGTGAAGCTGATGCGAGGTCATACTCATATAAAGGCGTAAATTAAGATACTTGACCAGGTGTAAAAGTAATAGGGGATCTTTCCTTATGTTATTAATTTCCTTAAGTTTCAGGAGTTTTCAATTGGGGGTAATCTATAAGGAACCCTTTTTATAATAATTTTACCACATATCACAAAAACATAAGTAAATAGACTCACACCTAAGTTCTATAGACCCCTATTTGAAGTAGGGGCTGCTTTTGGAAACGTCTTACTACCAAGAATTACTAGGTTTTCCACAAAAAATCTTCAGTCAAAAGTTTCTATAAGTTTGATATTTGCTGTATTATAATACACAACTGATAGTAAATGCACTGTTAAAAATGGGTTACAAAAAAGGATTTTTCAAGATACTATTAATAAAATGACTCAGAATAGTTATTTCGAAAGGTATAAAACTATTGATTATTCTAGCAATTTCTAAATTCAAAAGTAAAAAAGTAGTAAATACTTAATATTCAGGTAAGTTTCCTCTAATAGAAGAAGCGCGTGTATGTATACTGTATACTAAAAACCTAGAAGCTGTAATGTAAAATAGAGTTTAGTTTGCCCACCAACTATTAAATCATCCCTATACTTACAAATACTACTTAACAAGTAAAGAAGCTACTGTATCAAAGTCTATTTCTTTGTAGCTTAGGAAGTAACACTTATATCTGGATACTCGGTATTGTAAATTTCTATTTGTATGACACTTATAGAATTGCTCCTTGTCTAGTTATAAAAGTTAGATTACATGAATAAAAGAATATGGATCCTTTTTATACTACAATACCCCAACCCATTATAAGGACATATAACAAATCCTTGATTCTTTAATTGCTGCTGACTACTTTACTGTTTAGAGGAAAAAGCCGCTCTCAAACACTATCAACTCGAAATAGATATATTAAAAGAAGCACCCTATCGACTCTGAGTTTACTTGCAAAGCACTATATTAAACTTTATTTATAACCCCTTTACTCGGCTCGGGGATACTTTGATTTTGATTAAAAAAAGTTTGCTCACCAATTTCTATAGAGAAAGCTCTAAAAAACAAGGTGGAAAGCGCTTTTGTCCTTCTTTTTCTTTCACTTAATAGTAAGCATATCTTAATTAACATGTTAATACTGAAAACCCAGGTATAAGTCTACCTATGATTGGATTTGAACCAATGACTTGAGATTCCACGAACGAGTGCTCTAACCACAATAAAGAAGCTGATGCGTAAGACAAAAAGAGAATCCGATAGAGCCTTTTGAAAACTATATATATATATACTATACTCGAGTGAGGCTGCGAATGAGGAAGAGGAGGAATGTTATGGCTCCGAACAAAGTGAAGAGGAGTGAGCAAGTAACCAATTTACTAAATTAATAAGCATTTTTATTTAAGTAATTTTAATGACAAAACTTTTCTGATTGTGTAACGGATCCTTCCTACTCACTCTACTTAACCCCTGACTTCTTGTCGGTATATAACAAATTCCGCACGTATCATATTCTCGAATACATAAAAAGCAAAGTACAAATAAAACACTTAATTTAGTGAATACTAATTACTTCTGGGTTTCCTTAATTAACTTTTAAAAGTTCCTATACAAAAAACTTCATAGATTAACTTCTATAAAAGAAAGGATGAACTCACTTCTTAGATTGTTCACCTCATTCCTAAGTCTTATAAAATAACAGTAAGCATTCCTTGCTTAGCAAATCTTGCACAAGCTATCTACGTTTTATTTCGGTACTGTGTTTAATCAGGGGAATGAGACACAAGGAAATGACACGGGGGATTTGGAATGACTCCTTTGGACATTTATAAATATAATATAGAAAGTAAATTATTGAATATTTTTATTGCATAGAACTCTAAAAAACTGTGTAGTTCATAAACGGATATCTAAGAAGATATAAAGTGATAATTGTAGCTGAACCTTAATGAGAGTCCTTTCTTTGAAGCAGGTAAGATGCCACCTTGCTGGGGATATATAATTCAGTATTTGTTATTCTGTGGTCTATATGAGCTCCTTGTGGACTACCATACTAGGCGGCTACCCTAAAAAATATGAGTCCAGGAGTCAAAGTAATTCTATATATCATAATATCATAGGAAAAACGAAAAAACAAGAGTTTGTTTATACCCAGTAAGATAGATTCTTCTGTTTTCTGAAGTACTGTTATTTCTAAAGATTCCGCCATGAGTATAGAGTGGTCATAGTTCTTTTTTGTCACTAAGTAAATTCTCTAGTTCGTTTCAAAGATAAAGAAAAAACTTTCGGGAACATATAAAGCACCACGGATCCTGCGGATACAAGGTAAGAAGGGGAGCTTTTAAAGCCTTAATTTTACGTAAATAAATGAGAGAGTTTATTACTCTACAGACAAGAGTTGGGTTTAACTAATACAAATTTAAGTTCCCTGTTTCAGATCGAAACAAAAGCACTTAAATAGAGACCCCTTTCAGTAAGAAATTACTAACCCTTTGCTTTTCCCAACCTTTATCAAAGGCTTAACAATAAGATCAGGAGAAGTTCGACCTCGTACAAAGCTCCCCTTATTTTATTTCTAATTGCCGGATATTCCTTGTACTAGTTTGTACTAGACTTCTTAATTCTGTAAATAGAATTTTGCTACTACGGGCCCGCCTTCAAGAGAGTCTTGAAGTAGGTAATTTTGGTTGTAGTTCATAAACTGAAAACTAAAATAGTATGAAAACTACCCATTAAATTCGGTATATATCTTAGTTTTATTATATTAAAACCTAGTTTTACAAATTTGTTTATTGGGAGGTGTGTCAATTCTATTGTACGGAATACTGCTAGCTTGAACATGTGAGTAAACCGACCCTGGATTCTTGTTTAAAATTCAATTTGTTAAACTTAGATTATAAACAGAGTATAAATAGAGTTTCTTTTTTTCGTATTTTTTAATGTAAACCTATTTATTTTATTAACTGTTTCTAATAACATAAAGTTCAATATTTGAGTTATTAATCTGGTTGCTATTTGGCAATAACTTAAAGTAGATCTTATAAATGACTCCTCCGAATATTAGGTACAAAAACCTAAGGAAGAAGTTTACTTTTCTTTCCTATTCTTTCTCGAAAGGGTATTCCACTCCCCCCCCTACGAGAGTAACCCGCTTAAAAAAAGGAATGCTGCCCTATACGGGAAAAAGTTTTGGTACTAGTAAGGAGTACAGGTGCATATATGTTGATTTTTAACGACTCGACTCATAAAACTGGAAAGCCCTAGACATAACTAAACGTATGTTTTTTTTACAAAACTAACCTCGATCTAAGCTATATTCTAGTATAGATCAACTATAGTTAGAGATTAAATA
This sequence comes from Pelargonium citronellum, assembly GCA_036897665.1. Classification (NCBI taxonomy): domain Eukaryota; kingdom Viridiplantae; phylum Streptophyta; class Magnoliopsida; order Geraniales; family Geraniaceae; genus Pelargonium; species Pelargonium citronellum. The sequence continues at coordinate 31,020 of JAYMSZ010000027.1, forward strand.
ATAGCGCATACCCATGGATCTTGCCTTTTGCTTCTTTATTTTTCATCACATATTAACGGATCCTTTTAAATTATAGCTTTGTATGCCCATATAGATCTTAGCTAGAAATAGAATTTTTTACCAATTATACTAGTCGAAACTCCTCCCTTAATTATAGATTATAGAAAATATATTTTATAACATAGGAATTACTACTTAATAACTTAATAGATATATGTTACAGAATACACAATAAAGGTAGGAATTAACCGGATACTTAAGACTTATAAGTCAGTGCTTTTTCTTTCTCTGAATTTGTATATGAAAGACGTATTATCAAAACAAAGGAAAACTCATGAAAAATATCTTATATAATATAACCTTGTAACTACCAACTTCTAATTGAAAATTTCGGAGAATTGAGGACTAACTAGCTCCACTTAACAGACTAAAGGAATTCCTAGAACTTGAAACCAAAATAGTTAGTAACTTCGCTCAGCCAAACCCGCTTTTTGTTAGTATAGACTTTATCTTAAGCCCACTTATTTAGTGGTAGTCAACCGATCTCTTTCTAGTATGTTCTTTGCTTTCCCCTTTATGTTTAACTATTTAAACTTTCAATTCTATAACTCCCCCAAGACTACCTTTCTTATTAAGGCTTCATATTTCTAGAATATCCTATTAGTAAGTTTGTAAGTCTTTTGCTTAACCTTCCTCCAAAAAAAAATATTATATTTATTTGTAATTAGAGACCCGCATTGTATAGGTAACTTCCTAAAGAAATAAAGTAATAGTATGCTTCTTGTTGCTTGAATTCTTTTAGAAACCTTTAGTTGAAACTAGATTTAAGAAAATATTTCTAAAAAAACTCGGAAATACATGTGATTTTGGTTAAACAGTACCTCTATAAGCTATTCTAAAGTCGGTGGCCCCCGTTATAGGAATCCTGATGTATCCGATAGATGTTATTATTGCGAGTAAGCAGTAAATGTAGAATGCATTAAAGGCTCTAGTACTTTACGGTGTTATCTTGCGAAACTTTTGGAAGCCAGTAAAACCTAAACAAAATGCAAGGGATTCCTAATCTAGAATACAACTAGAAATTCTTCGTAGTAAATTTATATATAAACTACTGATTAAGCTCCGTTTGTAAATGTAAAAAGGGATTGATTGAAGACTATTACCCGGTGGTTTGTCTAAAAAATCCTAGTTCAGGAATACTAAATAAGAGGAAACCCGTGTAAAGTTTTAAGGCACCACTTTTGGTGATATTGTATTTTTTCTCATTATTAATTGAATTCAAAAAGTCATTGTTGAGTAACTGCACTGCTAAGGCTTTTTTATGCAAAACTCCGTATAATCGGAATAGTTCCTGTCTACTTTGACTTAATCGGGTCCCTTTAAAGCGTATAAAAATTGAAGATCGTTTGGAGTCCTTGAGACACCAGCTTGCCCTAGACTCTCGAGGAGTTAAGAATACTTATCTAGGCGCAATAACTTTAATAGAGAGTTCCCCGTTTATATTATTACCTAACCTAGTATAAGAAAGAGAATTAGAAGCATATATTATTAGGAGTTTTAAACTCCACCCAGCAGCATTTATTCGGAAGGATTTTGTATAGCTTTTTAGGTCTCCCCATGACTCCTAGTCAGAACAAGATACATAGAGTTAACAATTCCAAAACCGGGGAAGAAAGCCTTTTAAATTTAGGGCGAAGAGGCCGGACCAGTCCCTTTAAAAAATAGAGCTCTCGAAACCCTTAGAATTTACTGGCAACCTCTCCGTTTTTGGGAATAGAACAAAGCTACGCGACTTTTAGAGGACCCCATTTACATTTGAGCCAGACTTTCAAAGTATAGTATACTTTAAAATTATTATCTCTACTATAGATGCTTTTTTTCCAAGATTACTCGAGTGAATAAACCCGTTCAGGAACATGGTATATAATTGGATACCCATTAGCTTTTCTCTATCATAGGTCTTGTAAAAATAGCTAACAAAAGCACCCCCGTGGAATCGGAAAGAGCATATGAGCGTAAAAAATCATTATCCTATATAATAAAAGGGGGCATAACGAACAAGTTTTATACTAAATGTCTAGTAGGATTTAACTTCTATTTAGTTAGCCAGGATTTCCACAGAACTTCTCTTGATAAGGGCTTAGTAAAAAGGCTTATTTGGTTTGAACCTCAGGCATTCAAAGAGTAATACTTGCGTTTTAGTTTCAATATAAAAAGACAGTCCTCGTAATTAGATAAACAGATAAATTTAAGGTGAGATAACAAACTCTTCTATATAAAAGTTTTCGTTCTTTCAGTTTCGACAGGATCGCGGGAATCCTTGGCTATATAAATTAGTGCAAGATATTTAAAAAGCAAGTAGTCTAAAGGAAATATCGAGAACTAAGACCTCTTACAAGTTTCATTTTAGCTGTAGCGGATACCTAACACATAAACTTCATTTATCGAGTAAAGATTAAGGAGCTCTAAGTATTTTCTAAACAAGATCCACTTCCGGACGGTGTAAAAGTTAAGGACCGAGTTATCAGAATCCAGAGAATAACTGACGATCGAGCTCACGTCTATGTCTCCTAAAAAAAACATTACTACTCCTGAGTCGGAAATAGAACCCTTTATAGCATATAAAAAACCAAAAGAGATTCAGGTTCCTTAGGATCCCGGAACACACGTTGAGCAGGAAATACTACAAGAACCCAAGAATTCCTTATATTATATGGTTACAGCGCATTAAATATGATTCAACTTTATACTTCTACGGCTAGAATTAGAGAAAAAAACGGAAAAAGATATATGCAAAAGTCCTTCTTTATAGAAGAAATACAAATAATTAAAGCAAGTATGCCCTTTTTGAAGTTTCCAGCCAGCCTTGCAGGAGAGCTTTAATTTTAAGCAATATTAGGAGTATAAAACGGATAAAGAATTATGAAATATATAGGGAGTTACTAAAAAAGGTTCTTTCATTATGTGATTTATAGGACAATACGTAGTTAATGAATTCAGTCAGAGACTCCTTAAATTCGTGAAAGGGACCCGGCTCGGATAAAGTTGAGATAATATTGAAAAGGACACAAAAATGAGGAGACTCCTATTGCTATTTCTCTGCTCGAGCTAACAGAAGTAATCTCGTACTCTGTAACCCCTATATAAAATAACTCTAAGAAAGAACGTGCAAAACAGGAGCTAGACTAAAGCTATTACAAAAGCAAAAATCTTTATTTTGAAAGTCTTGAATCAGTAAAAGTTAAGCCATAGTAGTATACACCTCGAGAAGTTCCAACACTATAAAAGGGAATCTAAAATTTACGAGGCTAGATCCGAATTCTTTAATTACAATAGTAGCACGTTAAGATAAATAAGTCAGTGATGCTAATTAGGTTCTGTATGAAAGTGTTAAAAGTTTTCCCTAAAATATCCTTTACAGTACTGCAGTAGCTAATTTCCTGGGTGAAAAAGGGTGCGTGCCTCCGCAGCCAACCTAGTAAGACCTTAAGGGTCTAATGGGCCGAAAACTAAAAGGATATAGAATTAGAGGTATATAATGTATATAATTTTAACGGGATATCCGATAACGTTAGGAACAGAAAAACACACGAGGCAAAAGACGAACATCTCTCACAAAGTATTGTAGCTCTGCGTGAGGTGTGTAATTCGTAACCCCGGCACTTCCCTGAATGACTAAGCAAATATCTGTAAATTCCAAGTCTAAACCGGACTCGAACCTACGACATTCACAAAAAAAGAGTAACTAAATAGAAGAACTTTTTCTTCAACTACTCCTTTACTTAAAAGCATATTTTGACTTAATAACATAAGATAGGATATGGAAGTACCTCTTTTTTCTATCTAAGTAATTTTAGCGAAATAAAATTTTTTGTTTAGATTGAATTTTGGGGCTGTATCCTTAAGAGTCTTAACTCTCTTTTTTTTTTCTAATTATTTGAATATTTGACACTTTTAGGAGAAGACACGTAGGAACAAGCTAAAGAATCTAAAGGTTTTGAGTCTTTTAGTCAAGGAGGGATTCCCCCATTTTCGGGACGGAGGGGTCCGGCATAAAGAAAACGCATAACTGTTCATATAGAATTCGGGATTTAACGAATAGGAAAGTAAAGTCTTTTTTGCTAGTAATGTTGAGTTCGACATATAAGAATTAGGCTTATAACCCGTGGACAGTAAGAGAAAGGAATAGCTTTTTTAGCCCCTACAAGTTGTCCAAAGCAAAGCAGACATCGCTAGATTTTATTTTACTTCGAGAAACGTAAGTTATTTCGTCCTTAAATTTGATCAACGCTAATTTATTAAAAACTTACTTCTTACCGTAATTTTGGAATGAAAAATATAGTGTAGTCGAGTTTACGCTTTCTTTATCTAGAATTAAATAACATAGTAATTACAGCATTGCCGCCCCTAGGTAAATTGAGTACGAAGTATAACAATTTCTATTATCCGTTTTACTATAAGTGGACAGCATACTAGGGATCTTTTAGTGAGCCTTGTTAATTAACGTAACGAAAATATTTCCTGAGTTTCTGTCTGTAAGCGATTTATTTCTAGGACTTCGTTTTGTATTGCAGCTCTAATATAGGTAGTAAGCAGTTATTTCTCAAACTAACTGATATGCAGTGTTATACCCAGCCTTATCTCTATTCAGCCTTACAACACATGATGTTCGTAAAGATAAAAACTTTTTTTAGAGTTTTTGTGGATAAGTAGCTATTACTAAAATATATAAGTAAAAACAAATGTATATTAAACTAAACTCCATTTCACTCGCTAATTAAGCAAAAAGATCAGACCCACCCTGTTCCGAAATACGATAAACAAAATACAGAAAAATAACATAAAGTAAGAAGTGAATACCGTTTTTTATACGCTAAAGCTCTCAACTAAGATATATTTCCATGCAACCACTATGCTCTATAAAGAATAAAGAAAAGCCTCAACCCTTCCTTTTACTTTGATTGAGAAAGATAGCTCTATCTTTAAAATTACTTGAACCTTTCGGAGGAAGTGTCATATTTGTATTTTTTCTCTTAAATTATAACTTCGGCGAAGGTACAGGTTTCGTTTCTCGATAAGAATAAAATTTTATACTTTTTAATGCCCCACTCTTTTACTACTTTTGCTTACAAATGAATAGAATTCGTTGCCTTTTAAAAGAAATGATGAACGAATCTCACCAATAAGGTTCCATTTAGAGTTCTATTGCCTGTGCGAAAATTTACGTGCACTTGACTAATTCCCTTTAACATATCAAGGAATATATAGTACTAAGAAATTCTTTCGTTAAACTGCTTTAATCTATTTAAAGTAAGGACCTATGAAAAAGAAATAGCACGTGTTTTCAGAGGAGTTTTAGGCCTAAAATAATGGAAAAACATAAAGGACTTCACAAATAAAGTTGTTCCGCAAAGGGGAAATAAAAGTATAGCCTAAATTCTAAACTGTGGCATTACTTGGATCAGTTCTGCTAAGGGTTCAAGGCTCTGGGTTTGTAATTTCAGTACCTAGGTATTTCTAGAAAGAAATTTCGTGCGTCTTTTTAGAGCCCCCTTTTGTTAACTCTTTGATCTCTGGATACTGTAGGATGTCTATGACTCAAATAGAAATAAGGTATATTGAGCCTTTTGCCCATTATATATAAAGGGAATACTATAATTATATATTTTTACAAAGCGTTGTATAACTCTGCTATTAACCCCAAATAGCACAAAAACCAGGACGGATAAGTAGGAATAGCACGGAATTTAGTCAATAAGAAACACTTTTAAGCAAAGGGGGAATAACTTTTTCCTATGGTTTTATGTACTTTTTTCAAACTAAATAGAATAGACCTATTGTTCCTTATAGGAGCTAGTCACACTCAATCAACGTAAAGTATATTGTAAACGGAGCCCCTCGCGCTTACTAGTGGGGCCCCTGAGTGACCCCTTTAAGACATTTGTCAGTAGTCTCTAAAAGAAGGCCTTTAATACTTTATCTTTAGCTAAATTCTTCTGTCGATAATTCGATCTCTGAGTCCTATATTTTATCCTTAGGAATGAAGATGCCTAAAACTATTATATATAGGCACAGTAAAAAAATACAGGAAAGTTGGTAGGGCCTGTCGAGTTTCCAGATTACAGAACTAAGAAAGGGATATGTGTTCTTCTAATTTGATTCGAATATAAGGGAAATCCCGTATACTAGAACTAACAAATGCTTTACAGAATACAATAAACAAACTAAACTCTAATTTTTACTAATAAGAAAATAAGTAATTCATTTGAGTGCTCTTAGTTAAACAAAAAGAGTGATATCCCAGAAACTTATAGGTACCTTTTTTCAAAGCAAGTTATGAAAGTTAATTAGTTGCTTGTATATAAAAGAATGTAATTAACGAAGTGTAAGGAATTGAACTTGTTTTCCTTTGTTTACCGGAAACATGTACGTCATAACACGAATTACCTAGATTTTACTAGCACAATAGTTTAAAATCTTATATTTCAAAACTGAGCTTATGGTATTTTTTTTTCTAATTTAGAGTTTCTTTCCTTAGCTTTCTATTTTTGTTTTTGGGGTAAGAGATACATAAGCGGATACAAGGCGCAAGAGTATAAGAGTTTTTACCGAATAAGGATTCCCCGTGTTTAATGACAAGGCGAAACAGAAATTGAGCATCTCTAGTCAATTTAGTTGCACCTACCAGCCACATACCATATGATAAGCAAACTAAAACGCATTTAAGTAGGGTCCTAATCTCAATTCTTTACGAATATAGGTAGCTTGTTATATATATTCATATTAAAATAAACATATATTAGGATATAAAGTTAGTAGTTCATTGTTTAGCTTAAAAGTTAACTTAATGAAAAAACTCTTTAATACGTGTCCTATACTCAGAGTTTATGAAGGGACTCATTCTCAGGTTAGCTTAGCTAGATCGATAGTCTGAAGTCGAATTGCTGAAGTAGAATGAGTTTTTTAACAAAGATTTGAAAATATTCTTGATATCCCTTGAAAATTCCATTTCTTATTTAATTTTGTATTTTACACTAGGAATATCCTAAGGTACCCATGGATTCCTTCCCGATCCAGGATCTATTCTACTTTACTAATATAAAGCTCTTGGCACTGCTTCGCTAGGGGGTCTCTTAGTTACACTCGGATTTATGTGTTAGTGATCATTTCTTAGGAGTTGTGGCTTTTCTATATGTCCAAATAAAGAGTACTTCTTAGTTTATATTAATTTGCTGGGGATCCCTCTTATTTTAAGAATCCTTTTCAATTCTACCAGAGCCTAGAATATTTTTACTGCGAAGCATCCATACTTTATTACCTATTCTACGAAGTCTTGTACCTTTATGTTATAAGCAATTCCTTTAACAAAACTTTTAAAAAATCCTACTCTATTTTAGTTTAACTAGAATAATAAAAAGTACTTACTATATTATTACGGCTTCTATAATGTAGATATAGCTAAGAAATATCCATATAAAAAGTTCCGCATGATAAGGCACGTATTCCCGGAGGTAAGAACTTCTTTATAAGAGGAAGGGTATGCCTCTTACATCTAACATTTAAAATACTAGTTACTATAACTTTATGAGAGAACTTTTATAGCTAACCTTAAAATTATTAGTATATATAAATATCTTTCCGTTAGCTAAAGCTTTGGATACGGTTTCGATATATTACTTTTAATCACGAGAGTTAAGCTTTTATGATTTTCTGACTGAGACGTATAAGATAATAAAGTCATAAAAGGGGCAGTCGTATTATGACTCATGTTAAATTTTTGCTATTCTATCGAAAACCAAACCTCTTTTTTGGTAAAAATCCAAGCCCCATATGAATATGAGTAGTTGTATCTGGCCTTTATTTGGAATCACTGAAATCCTATCTCCGCATCCTTTAAGTATTTGCCTTTGAAACTGGATATAACCCAGATAAGAAATTAAGGATTGAAGCAAGTAAGAAACTTCTCATTTTTGCTTATTAACATTAACAGCGCCCTACTTTGTATCTTTTAATGAATATTTTGTAATTTTATATCTTGTGTTACGTATATGAAATTTCTTAATTCATTGTGAATTAGTTATTGGTTTGAAAGCTACTGGTACAAAACCGTACCGGGATAGCAATATCTCTATATAAGAATATAGGGTACAATATTGAAAGATAGAAGGAGACTCTTAAGTTTGTTCGTTTTATATCCAAAGATTTAGTCAATAATTTCAGTATACTGACTCCTTATCAACTCTTTTTAAGGGGATCTTTTTAAAGTTGTTGTAATTAAAAAACTTTCTAAACGCTATACTTTGATTACTTTAATGCTTTCTTGTTTAAGATATTGGAAATAAAAAAGGTATTCCAGCTACTAGTATAGAACTACGATTGAAGTGTGGCTGATAAATAAGTTAGGTTAGTTAAAATAACAGATGAGATAAGGTATGCTTCGCAACGACCGATCTGGGACTCTTCAGTCATCCCCGGAATTGCAATAAGAATCTGTATATTAAAACTTTTCTACTCATTCTTAGATTTTTGATATGCCCGAACTTTTGATTATAATTTAAAACTCGGTACCCACAAAGAAAGCGCTATAACAACAAGGATTCTATTTTTTGGTAAAGTCTACACGCTTATGCCTAATATCCAGAAATTTTCCTTCATAGGTCTAGGATTTGACTTTCAAAAATCAGGGTGAGGCAAGAGTATTAAATCACTAAAAAATAAGACAAGGAATACAAGGCTTTTGTTTCTATCTTTGAATATTTGATAACTGAAGAATGTAAAAGCACCTTAAGATACTAATCTACTATTAAAGTTACAGCCTTTTGCAGGTCGTTGCTTGATCCGTAAACTTAAAAACCTTGTCTTTCAATACTGTGGTCGAGCTTTTCTTACCTAATTCGTTTAGTAGGATTAAAACCCTTGCACACTCGCATTATAAACCGGTGTTCTACCACTTTTGAATATTACAAACAAAAAATTAATAAATGAGTAGGCAGATAATCAAGGATTTACATTACAAGAAATCTATTATACGCGATATAGACCTTAAATTCAGAGATAACTCAGGTTTTTATCTCTAAAAATTAGAGAACATTATAGCTATTAATTAAACCTGAACTCGCATAAAGAATTGAGCCAAGCCGTAAGATAAAATTCCAGGAGGATTATATGTAAGACTTTAAAAAAAGGAGCTATCTACTACAAAATACTCTTGCTATCCCTTGGTTTTAGCATTTATTTAAAGAAACGTCGGTTTCAAGTAGAGTGAAATTCGATGTCATTTTTCTTAGTTGAATTAGTTTATAGGATCGTGATTGGACAAATGAATATAACACATATTTGGTAGCTTTCGGTTTTACGCTTAGAAGAAAATTTCTTACTCAAACTTTTAAAGTAAATTAGTTTTATTATTGGACACAGTGGTTAACAAGGGCTGAGCTCGTCTAGGAACTCTATAAATTGAATCTGAATTTAGGACATTCTAATAAGACTATTTCTTGGTCTGTTGCTTTTCTTGGGCATAGTTCAAGGGGTGGGTCTGATTACCCGTTGAGTTATAGGAATATCCATAGAAATAGAGCCCGCCTAGGACTTGTAGGAATCTGAAAAGGATCTCCAATAACACCCCTACTTAGTATAGCGAGTCTAATTAAAATGAAATACGAAGCTCTGCATACTAGTTTTTCTCTCAAAAAGTACGGATTCTGGAAAATATATGAGGTAATCCCCGGCGTTTATCCTTAAAGGTATTTCGGAAATGTGCTGAGGGCATATTAAGTGAAATCTCGAGTGTAACTATAAATTTCTTTTCAAGACAAGATTGGAAGTCTTATTAAAACTATTCTAATTCTGTATAAACGAAGAATTGTACTTTCGCAAAAGTTAAATACAGGAATTTTTATATTAGATATTTGATTCGAGATTATATGCTTTTCTGTTCACCTTGCCAGGATTCCTATATTTGTCTTTCTGGATTTGCGAGAGTTCAAAAAGTTTAAGTATATAAGTTTCTAGCTTTTTATATGTTTTAGTATAGCCCTCTAGCTGTAAGTTAAGGAATTTGTAGTCAGGTTCCCCCAATAAATAAGGAGTCTTGGGAATCTTAGGGAGGGATTAGTCTTAAATTCAATATAAGGGGTCCTCTTTAGAAAAGTCTTTACTTAGCTGTAGATTTGACTTTTTTAATAGGTTATCAAGATACTTTACTCAAGTGTATTACTCAAGAGAAGTTACCCCTATTTAGGACAAGATCGGGACTACGCAACTTATAAAAAGGATGCTGTTACTAATTCTTCCTTGGTGGGTATTTTAAAAAATTTGAATAGGTACCTAGTAGGTCAAACTTTTGCAGAACTTAGATTAAAAACTCAGGTGCCCAGTAACTAGGTAGCCGAAGGAATAAATTCTCTACAACAGGGTTAAGTAATTGACTTTACAACTTTTATTTAGTTTTTAACTCTGAAAAAAAATGCATATGGTTCCTTTGTCTTTATATTCCTGACTTCTCTTCAATTAGCATTAACTAATAAAACTTCAACTAAACCCTTGAGGTTTACACAACAGACACAACACAGGACTGTCTTCTTCCTTATCTTATACTATCTATTAAAATGGACCCCGCATCATGATTAAAACTTTGGTTCTGGCGGGGTCTGGTCTATTTTTCTGTATTTCTTTTATGTAAAAGAGATATCTGAATTACTAGACTTATAGTACTAAGGGGTAATAAAGATAACTGCACAATTGACATTATCGATAAAATGGGGAAAATTCCTAGTCTTGTCTTTCCTCTACTGGAAGCTTTAACCAGTAAATGAGAGAGACGCTTTGTAATAGGTTCCATTTGTGGGTGTCAATAGCATTACCTAAGTTATTTTATGAGATTTTCTACATATACTCTTTAGTACTCCTATGTTATAATACTATGTACAGGGTTTGATTTTCACGGGTAAAGGTTAAGTCCTATTTCTTTAATTAATATTAAGGAATGTTTCTTGAAATAAGAGACCTGGGATGGCCGCCCCTAGCAGCGCCTTTACTTTATACACTTTTTAAAGGGTAACTCCAGAACAACACCACTCTTTTAGGGACTACTTAGGGTACTCTATGTCTAATGGATGAAACTAAATGAGACAGGGAAAGTAAGACTTTAGGGTGCCCTATAAAATCCCGACTAAACATAAAATGAGAACTAGAGGCCCTCTTAAATTGCTACCAAGGTATAGTCGTAAAGTTCAGAGATTGGAAGTGCTCAATGCCAGTTATACTTTTAAAGGGATCCTTAATTTCTAATCTAAGATCGAATATCTAAAACTTTATCTTAATAAAATGCTTAAGAGCCCTTGTGAAAGCCCCCTTTATCAAAAGAATTTCCTGTTAGTCTCTCTTAAACTCCGAGATTTCAATCTATTGTCTTAAAAAGGGTCCTAGTACTGTATATTCGGGGCTCTCTTCTTATTTAGAATTAGCTTTGTCAAAGGAATTTCGTTGGGATTAAGTAGATTTATTCACTAAGCAGAAAAGTGATGTCTGTGAGAAAGTCTTTTCGAAGGGTGTTAGGCGGTAGTGTTCACTTTGTGGTAAACTTGTAAGGAACTCTTTTAATACTGAAACGAGAATGCTATAAAATAGAGAAACCCCATGAATTAATAGATCCCGGAAAGTAAGTATTAAAAAAGAAACTACTAGCTTTTTTCTGTACCTAAGGGCACACGGCTGAAACGGACCAACCAACGCTCACTTGTAAAGTAAAGAATACTGCCCAAGGACTTAAGAGTCAACTTATAACAGACCCAGTCAATTGCAGTATAGTACCTAAAGCTCAGGACAATGCTATTTTTGTGCTTGCTAGAGATTCCCATTTTAATAAAATCAAGCTGTATTAAATTAGAAAGTTAAGTAAGGCTCTAGCTATAGTAATTTAAGAATCCTTTCTCCCTTACCAGTGACTAAGTTTCTTGTTCTTACTATCCTAATAAAGAGCCCCCTCTCACCACTGACGGGAACATCCCCTAGCTATCGTGTATCCTGAAGAAACCTGGGTTAAATCTAAGTATAAAGTATTTAATTAGAACAAGAAACACAAATTCAAATGAAAAAATAGCTGTTATGGCTCGAACCCTCAAATTTCTTTCTCATAACGTCGTGCCATATTTCCCCTGTCTGATTACCCAAAGATTTCACTCAAAATAGGATAAAGCTGGACATAGTTCTAGTAATTTATTACTTAAATTTTACAATCAATAGAAAAACCGTTGAATTCTAAGCTTTAGTGTTTTTGCTATACGCGTTTCGTTCTGAGTATTCACTTTGTGCTTACTTTAGATGTATAGATTATCTCAAAGTTATAGCACCATAGTCCGCACAATTCTTAAGAAAGGAGCTTTTTTAGAATCTTGGAACTCTACTTCTCCTGTAAAACTTTCCGGTATTTTTTTATAAGAATAGAGCTCCTTTTTTAAGAATAACTCAACGTATAAAAAGTTATATTTGGCAACAATTAATTATGTTAATCCTTCAAAGGATAGACTTATACCACAGTAAAAGTTTCTTGTTAGGCCTAGTGCGGATCTTGCATTGTAGAATCATGCACAGGAGGCTCAGTAACTCCTTGGTAGATCTTTTTCTAAAAATTAGGAGTATAGGCTAAGCAAGTATATAGAGGTAAAACCTGCGAGGTTGCAGTTTACTTATAGATCTGAATCTAGTTTTTCAGAGAGGGTTTCAACTAAATCATATACACATTATTTGCATAATTTAGAGTTCTGCACTGACTAATTATATTTAAGAAAATAAAATGACTTACGTGTCCAGTACCTGGTTAGTCTTGACTTAAACAGAAGTAAAATTAAGTAATAGAATTAGGGTTCAAACTTTTTTTGTTTAGATATTAAAAAATTTTTCAGTTCTAATTTAAGGTAATCTGTATATTTGTCTAATTTTTATTTGGTTTCACACTAGATATAAGGAAATTCTAGGTTTTCTTAAAAAGATATGGCAGCGGTCCAAAGTAGGGAAACTCTTTTAGAACAATTCTAACCAAAGCTACTGGGCATAGTTTTCACAATTTCCAGAGACATATAAAGTTAAGACTACACTTTAGATTTCCACTTTTTTAACTACTTACTTTCAATATATATATCCGCTATCTAAACTTAAGTTAGACATTACATATTCGTATACTAGCAAAAAAAGGGTCTACAGCTTCATAAGCGAATATCTTCCCTATAGCGCAACACCCGAATTACTCCTCCGATTACTATCAAAGTAGGGGTTGTCAATTTAATAAGACAGTTTCGGGTAAATATAAACACCTGCTATAGAAATACGAAGGACATTGTATAGTATTAACAAAAAATTTTTTGTTTTAGCAGCTAATTTAAATACTTCATGATTTTGATAACTTGTAACTTTGAGTAGGGCTAATACTGGATTCTAAAAACTTTACAAAACTTTATAGTTGAATTAATGGGTACCCCAAGCTATGGCTTAAATAGGCTTTGGATTGGTCATAATAATCAAATAAGGGCAACGGTAGCTCTCCCTTGCATTCTGACATTTGAGCTAAATAAAAATTGTAAGAAAGCTCGAAGGGGCCTACACAACGGACATAACTATAGGAATGATATCTGCTAATAGAGAGTCAGTTAGTTGATAAACGCAACAATGTAACATATTTCAGGAGTCCCTTTAATCCGTTATGGTATCCTGTATTAAATATTAAAAGGTCAGATATAGCTCATTAGTTTATGATCCTAAAGACGCAGGTTCAAGTCCTGTTGTAAATTTCATTCTCCTCGCTTTGCTTTTATGGGATTATCAATCACCGATTATAGGATAATTTAATTCATGTATTTTCCGTAGAAGTCTGATTCATGAAGGGCAAATAGCATTTTAACTTATTTAATAGAATAAATACTTGTTTATGACACGCACATAGCCCCGTATCAAAAGCCTATTAGACCAAATCTGGAGCACTAAAGTAAGAGATGAATCGGGTTTTTGTAATTTACAGGCATACTCTCAATTTTAAACCAAGAGGTAAAGAAGCGAACCCCGTTATTATAAGTAAGGTTACAGATAGAATCCTGAAAATAGTTTTTACTTTTTACTAAGTTCTTTTATAAATATGTAATATCTAAAACGTTATCTTATTGACTTTAGATACTTCTCGTTAAAGCGGGATTTACTTATTGAAAGGGGGTTTGCTTAAGGATTAAGGAGGGGTTAGAATTCGAAACTAAAGTAACTCTTGACAGACTATCTCATTTAGGTCGAAGCGCCAATAACCCTGGGAATCAAAATACAGGAAGTCATTACATATTAGCAGATATGATATCCCAGTTTATGTATATCTACATATTAAATTTAGAACCTCTTCCTTACTATATGTATATGCTGTGTATTCCTTAATTAGGCCTGCCCTAGATAAGAGACTGAAAAAGTGTTGCAATCTATTTGCCTAATTTCTCCTTATACTTTTTTTATAAACTCAAGCTTTATTATGCAATTACCGTAGTTGGTTTTAAAATAGTCTACATTTTATAGATATTTCTTATCTTATAAAAGGAAAGTAGTTGTGAAGGAATTTTGTTTTAAATATTAATTTTATAAATTACTCTCAGTAAATAAGGATAACTACCTATGACTTGAGCTTAGGACTATACCCTATTTTTTGTTTCTTGTATTCATATACAATAGTTCATTGTACATCTCAAAAGAGTCCTGTGTACTCCAAGTTTTTATACCTAATCTTAGTTATCGCAATTGTATCTATTCTCAATTAGAATGGCATTTTTCAAAGTGTACTTAGAAAAGCAGAAAAACTCCTATGGCAAGGCTCTGTTTTACTTATAAGCTGTACTAAATACGCTGAGACTTTATATATCCTTTTTTTTTATTCCCTTTTTTAATCCAGCTACACAACGGAAAAAGTAGAATCGAAGACACGAGACCTCTTTTCCTAAGCTATTTAGGAGTGCTTCTAGTAGCTAGGGGTACTCTAACCTAAGAAAATCCCTGTATAAGAAATATTCTATTGGGATTCGAACTCATGATACACCCTTCTACTTTAAACTAAAATTATCATATGGACGCATAAGCATTAAGACATATTCATATAGCAATCTTAATTGAATTACATAAATAAAGTAGAGTCTCTTCGTATAAACGGAGCCCTAGGCTATAATTTATAAACTTTTATAGCCAAACTTAAATTGCTTAGATATACAAAAGGAAGACTGGAAAGCAGTTATATACGTGTTGTACTCTTTAGCTAAGATACTATTCATTCATACGATAAACGCCTTCACACAATATCAAGAAACCAACATTGAACCTTATTTCTGGCTTTCTGAGATCTATTTATATCTAATTCACACACCGGTAACATTAAAGTTTACTAGACATGATGACTTTAAATAACAGAATATGTGAAAGGAGCAGCCGTAACAGCGAGAAATTCTGGTCCTGCTCTTGTATTAGTGGAATTACTTGATTAGATCCTCTTAAACGTTTAGTTATACAAAAAACATTAATTTCTTGACTTTATAATTCTATTTAGATAGGTATTATATGATTGAAGTTTGAAATAAAGGGTTTGTATAAATCTTGTGTAGTAAGAGCCCTTGGTTATACCTGTCTATGTGAAAGCGCCCTCTTTAGTTTGTGTACCTGGTTTAAGAGAGACTTAATCACAACAAACACTTACTTTAGTAGACGGAAGCTAAGTCTCTTTTTTATGGTGATGCTTATTCTCTCAGATTTAGTTTATAGATTCCACATCTCAAGATCTTTTCTATTGTCAATTAAAACCTCAAAAAAGACTAAATGTTACGTTATCCTTTTAGTTTTATTGCCCTCTTATAGGATTTTTCTCACTCTCCTTTTCATTCCAAATTCAAGCCCTATTCTAACCTCCTTACTTATATGAGACCCTGTTATAGACAAGTAGAAAGCTCTATAAGTTACCTTATTAGATCTTTTCAGAATTCTTATCCTATACAAGTCACCTAGTCCCACTATATAAAGAATCGCTAGAAATTACATTTAGGATCAAAGCAACGAGCGAGTTTACCTATAATAAAGACTGTACATTCCTACCATTTATTTTAATAAGGCGGGCTCTTTCTCCTCTTGTCTTGCTAACTTTGTTCTTTTCAATTCCATTCTCTAATACAACCTTGTGCTATTAATTTAGAAGTTTTAGTTTGACTTAGTTTAGGACTCTATCTTTTTCTTGATTAATTTCTTCATTAGTAAGTACTTCTGGTAATTTTAGTTCCTCGTCAAAATCTAGCGGTCTAAGGTTTGGGATAGATAATTCGCGCTTGGTGTAATAGGCGTTCAATGCTTTCCTTTCAGTATTCTATTAAAATTCCATATTTTTTTGTTATAATAAGTCCAGTACAGAATATTATCCGGCCATGTATTTTCATGAACCTTAGATTTATCTTTACTAGAAGAATAAAAGAGTGACTAAAGGAGTCTTCTGTGTTCAGATATATACAAAGCAATATAAATAAGGAGGCTCTTTTGATCCTACTACTTGTGTAACTTTTGTTTATAGATTATTCTTTTTTAGTTTTAATACAATTAAAATTCCTTTTTGTTCCGATTTTAAGCTCTAAAGATTTTCGAATATTAACTCATAATACTACTTAACAGGATGAAAAGGGTAGTTTGACATTAGGCAGTATCCGTACCTATTTATTATCTTCAACACCCTGCTCTAACTGGGTTATCTAAGACAGATGCATTTTAACTTATTTTTACGACCCTTATTTATAAATCTTACTGCCCGAAGCAAGACATAAGCATTCCTATACTCGAAAACCCTTTTATTGCTTTGTGTAGCTTAGACAAAAAGCTTCACTTCAAAACCGATAAAAGGAATTTATCTACTTTATAATATAGTACAAAGAATCTTATGGATTTAACTTCTTATTCTAAAATCCTGTTTAGCGAAATCCCGGAAACGAGACCTCTTTCTACTTGACCCTCTGTTTTAATTAAAAGGATTCTCTAAGCTAAACTTGTATCTGATATACTTCTTGAACTTAATTTTTATATACTTGTTGTATCCTATATTTTAAGTAAAAGTTAGCCCTTTATATTAGAGTCTTCTTCTAAGAAAGAAATTTACAGAAAATGCTTCAGGTCGTAGTAACTAAACAAGTAAGAAAGCTCCTGAATAGAGCAATCTTTAATTCCAGTATAATGGGTTCACTTTATTTGTTTACTATTACTAGCTTGTCGCTCCTTGTAGTCCAATTTTCTTTTTAAAATCTCCCTTCTTCTTGACTCTATAACCTGATAGACACTTGTTATTAAGTAATGTAGACGGGATTCTTAGAAAATACATGTCATAATAATGATTCAACACTTACTAAGGAAAGATAAATGCCGCTCAATTGCAGAACCGAGTTTCAATACAACTTCTAAATAAATTAAAGAATTGTCTTTCTCTAAGTACGGAATTCCCATATTTTAGAGTTAGGTTTTTTCTTGATATAGACTCTTTGTAGAAATTTCGTATTATTAGGGAAGTTTATAGTATTTTTGTACTCTCCCCCTCTCTCCTTTTCTACCCTATATGCTAGGAATCAGTAACTTAATTTAAGCTATGAATCGATAGTAAATAACTAG